>LIEC01011626.1:0-32296 GCA_001925005.1 Drosera capensis
ATGCTCTTATTTTTGTTTTATTACTATATGAATTATGTTGTCATGGACAATGTAATTGAGTTGAAATTAATTTCAACAAATTGTATAAAATTTGTAGAAAAAAAGGTATACTTGTTGTTTTAAATAGAAGTTTTTGTTAGCATCAATTTAGGGGAAGATTGATAGGAATGTGCAATCCCTCCCGTTGTATAGAAATTGATGTAACAAAACTCAAATGTATTAATTGAAATGCAGTTAAATTGTTTAGGCTAGAAGTCAAGTAGGTAGTTGCAGTCTAGGATAGATACCAGCTTGCAGACGGATGCAGATGCAAAGGCATAGTGCAGATCACAAGATGCAGACTAGTACAGAGGATTTTGGATGAACAACTATTGCATTGATAAGCAACAAAAGAACTTAAAGGCTTCACGATGAAGTACTCAGCTTGCAAACGAGGACCAACATGGCAAGGCATGAGCTGAATCTCATCTAAGTGCAGACGAGAGTTGCAGCAGAGACTGGGTGCAGACTAGGGTTGCAGTATGGATGGAGACTAGGGTTGTGACAGAGACTGAATGCAGACTAGAGGTTGCAGCAGACTGGATTATAGTAGAGATGGTTGTCGTGGTGGGATCAGAGGTTTGAAGTCAGCCAAGTGAAGATTCAAGTTAAAGTAGAAATGGCACAAGTTCTGGAGATAGTGGACCACCAGCGTTGGAAACGAGATGGTGGGAAACACTAGTGGAAAAAGGAACCAGTGAAAGCTTACTTGAGTGCTGTTGAACGACGATTGAAAAACAAAGAGTGCAAAGCAATCGAGCTGATTCAAAGATTACTCAAGAAAGCCAAGTCGTGAAAACAATTGAAGGTGTCACTACTCTGCAAAAAACAATTCTTGTAGCAGGGTCTAGGATCTCGAGATGTGCAAAGATTTGGGTTCTTTGTCCTTTACACAAGTTAGATAACTTGTACAAATGAAGTTTCTTGTAAGCTCAAAACAAGAAGATAGTAACACCTACTTCTTGGGTTGACTACATTGGTCACCAAGGGAAAATTGGACTAAGCTCTCGATTATCATTTGATATCGAGTGTCTGAACTGGTATAAATACTGTCCATCTATTGCTTTCATCTCATTGATATTAGAATTGCTTCAGAAAAATTATCACAGCCGAGAACGAGATAAAGACTCAAAGAGTCATAAATCTCAAGTGCAGACTAAACAGCATCATCTACAGACTACGTGAGTAGTCTGCATACAATATTAGTCTGCATAATATCATTATTCCGTTTAAAAAGACCTTTAAAGTGTTAAACAACCTAATCACCCCCTTCCCCTCTAGGTTGAAACTCGAACCTTACAGAATATGTGACCTTTTCTTTCCAATAACCGTTAAGTCTGGAAAGTCACGCTCTGATACCAATTGTAAGGTTTGAGTTTCAACCTAAAGGGGGGGGGGGGGGGGGTTAATGGTCTTTTTATGCGGAATACTAATTATATGCAGACTATTGTTCTATGCAGAGTACTTAGGTAGTCTGCAAATGACAATTGGTAGTCTGCAGTAGAGATTTGTAACTCTTTGAGTTTATCTCTTTTTCGCTGTGATGATTTATTAGAAGTAATTGTAAATATCAGTGTAATGAAAGCAATGAATAGACATAGTATTTATACTGGTTCAGATAGTCGATATCAAATGATATCATCGATATCATCGAGAGCTTAGTCCAGGTTTTTCTTGGTGACTAGTGTAGTTAAGCCAAGAGGTGAGTATCATTATCTCCTTGTTTGAGCTTACAAGAAACTTCTTTTTTACAAGTTGTCTAACTTGTACAAAAGACAAAGAACCTAGATGCTTTGCACAAATCCAAACGTTGGACTCTGCTGCAAGACTTTGTTCTTCTCCAGACTAGTGACACTTTCAACTGTATCTTCACGATTTCGCTTTCTTTAGTAATCTCTAAATTGCTAGATTGTTTTGCACTTTTTGCATTTTATTCCACTTTCAACAGCACTTCTCAATAAGCTTCACTCGTTCCCTTTTAAAGGCTCAAGTAACAAACCTAAGACAGACAACGCATTGCTCCTAGAATTACACTTTGCCTCTAGTGTTCCCCACTATGTCGTCAGAACAAATAACTTGTTTCGACACTAAAGAAGCTGAAGATACAAACTGGTTATGGCACAAAAGATTAGCTCATCTTAACTTCAAAACTATAGCAAGATTATCATAAAAAAACCTAGTAAGAGGACTGTCTTAAATAAAATTTAAAAAGGATAAATTATGTAGACCATGTCAGGAAGAAAAGAAGACTAGGACAAGCCTTAAACCTTTAAAATCCTCAGAATCAACTAGAATTCTTGAAGTGCTAAATATGGATCTCTTTAGTCCAGTTGAGATGGAAAACTTAAGCAGAAAAAGATACACTCTAGTTATAGTAGATGATTACTCCAGGTATACTTGGGTAATATTCTTATATAATAAGAGTGAAACATGTAGTCTGCTGACAAGGTTCCTTAGATAGATCCAAAATGAAAAAGGAATAGAAGTAATCCCGATTAAAAGTGATCATGGTACTGAGTTAGATCAGACAGGAATAGATGACTACTATAATGATCATGGAATTAAACATAATTTCTTAGCACCAAGAACACCCCAACAAATGGTGTAGCTGGGAGAAAGAATAGAACACTTATAGAGACAACTAGAACAATGCTTTCTGATGCAAACTTATCAAAAAGCTTCTGGGCAGAAGGAGTTAACACAACTTGCTACACTAAGAACAGATGCGCTATTCACAAGCTTTATAAGAAAACCCACCCCTATGAATTATAGAAAGGAAAGACACCAAATGTTAAATATTTTCATTCCTGTGGGTGGCATTTGCTACACACATAACAATGATAAAAATTATCTACAGAAATTTTTCTTAGGATGAGGCAGATGAGGCAACTTTCTTAGGATACTCAACAAACAACAAAGCATTTAGAGTATAAAATAAAATAACAAAGAGTGTTGAGGAGTCAGTTCATGTATCGTTTGATGAAAAAAAAACATTCATAAGGAATGCAAATGTATTTGATGAGGAATGTGCATGCAATGAACAGGCTGTAATATAGGTCATTGATACTGCAGACAAGGAAGAGTCGTCTGCACATAATGACACTGCAGCAGAGGCAGAAGAACAACCTCAACAACCATTGGAATCTAATGAACAAGACAAAGGAAGAGGGATAAAGGTACATACAAAGGATGACATAATAGGAGATAGAAATGAAACTGTGCAGACTAGAAAGGCAATAAATGGTGAATGTATGTCTGCCTGTTTCATATCTGAAATAGAACCTAAGGTAATAAATAAAGCACTAAATGATCCAAACTGGGTGGATGCAATACAAGAAGAACTAAATGAGTTCGAAAAAATGAGGTATAGTATCTCACACTAAGACCCAAAAAACTATCCAGTCGTAGGATGCAAATGGGTGTTTAGAAACAAGTCTGATGAAAATGGAACAGTTATCAGAAACAAGGCTATATTAGTTTCTAAGGGATAGTCACAAGAAGATGGAATTGATTTTGATGAAACCTTTGCACCAGTAGCAAGGTTAGAAGCAATAACAATGTCCCTTGCCTATGCAGCATACCAAGGATTTAAAGTTCATCAAATGGATGTAAAAAGTGCATTCCTAAATGGAAAGCTGCAAGAGGAAGTTTATGTTGAGTAGCCTTCTGGCTTTGAAGATTATGAACATCCAGATCATGTATATCGGTTAGATAAGGCATTATATGGGTTAAAACAAGCACCTAGGGCATGGTATGACACTCTCTCAACCTTTCTCTTTGAAAATAAATTTGAAAGAGGAAAGGTAGATACCACTCTCTTCTTAAAGAAGCATAAAGAACGTATATTGTTAGTGAAAATCTATGTTGATGATATTATATTTGGCTGCACTAATGATATGCTTTGTGAAAGATTTGCAGAACTAATGAAATCCAAGTTTCAAATGAGTTTAATGGGAGAACTGCAATATTTCCTAGGACTACAAGTACAACAACTAAAGAGTGGACTTTTCTTAAATCAATTCAAAATACTTAAAGAACACAATTAAAAAGTATGGATTAGATAGTGCTAGTCATATGAAAACCCCTATGAGTACATTAATCAAGATAGATAATGATGAACTTGGAAAGAAAATAAATCAAACAATGTATAGAGGAATAATAGGATCATTATTATATCTTACTGCAAGCAGACCAGACATTCAATATGTAGTCTGTGTCTGTGCAAGATATCAATCTGATCCCAAGAAATCCCATTACACCGCAGCATAGAAAATCCTAAGATATCTCAAAGAAACTCCAAATCTTGGTATATGGTATCCTAGGGAATAAGATTTTACACTAATATGTTTTTTAGATGCAGATTTTGTAGGATATACAGTTGACACGAATAGCACAAGTGGATCATATCAATTCATTGGAGTAAGGTTAATATCATGGTTCAGCAAGAAGCAGACTATTGTGTCTAACTTTACTGTAGAAACCGAATACATTACTGCTGGAAGCTGTGTTGCACAAATACTATGGATGAGTTTTTGTTAGCATCAATTTAGGGGGAGATTGGTAGGAATGTGCATTCCCTCCATTTGTATAGAAATTGATGTAACAAAACTTAGATGTATTAGTTATAATGTAGTTAGTGTGTTTAGGCTAGAAGTCAAGTATGTAGCTGCAGTCTAGGTCAGATGCTAGTGAGCAAACGGTTGCAGATGTATGAGGATCGTGTAAGCCACCAGATGCAGACTACTGTAGAGGACTTTGGATAAACAGCTAGTACATTGGTAAGCAACAAAAGAACTCAAAGGCTTCAGTATGAAGAACTGAGCTTGCAGACGAGGACCAACATGGAAAGGCATGAACTGAGTCAGATTTGAGTGCAGACAAAGATTGCAACAGAGACTATGTGCAGACTTGCAATATGGGATGCAGACTAGGGTTGTAATAGAGACTGGGTACAGACTAGACATTATAGCAGACAAGATTACAACAAAGGTGATTGCCAGGGTGGGGTCAGAGGTTTGAAGTCAGTCAAGCGAGGATTTGAGTTAAAGTAACAATGACAAAAATTCTGGGGATAGTGGACTGCCAGCATCAAGAACGAGATGGTGGGGAACACTAATGGCAAAGTGTCATTCTAAGAATAGTGCGTTGTCTGCCATAGGTTCGTTCTTTGAGCCTTTAAAAGGGAACCGGTGAGGCTTATTGAGAAGTGCTATTGAACGTGGATTGAAAAGCAAAGAGTGCAAAACAATCTAACAATTCAAAGATTACTCAAGAAAGCCAAATTGTGAAGATACAGTTGAAAGTGTCACTAGTCTACAGAAGAACAAAGTCTTGCAGTAGAGTCCAGAGTTTGGATTTGTGTAAAGCATCTAGGTTCTTTGTTTTTTGTACAAGTTAAACAACTTGTAAAAAGGAAATTTCTTGTAAGCTCAAACAAGGAGATATTGATGCTCACCTCTTGGCTTGACTACACTGGTCACCAAGGGAAGACTAGACTAAGCTCTCGATCATCATTTGATATCGAGTGTCTGAACCGGTATAAATACTGTGTCTATTTATTGCTTTCATTACACTGATAATAAGAATTACTTCTAATAAATCATCACAGCGAAAAAGAGATAAACTCAAAGAGTTACAAATCTCTACTGCAGACTACCAATTGTCATTTGCAGACTATCTGAGTAGTCTGCATAGAATAATAGTCTGCATAAAATTAGTATTCCGTATAAAAAGACCATTAAAGTCTTAAACAACCTATTAACCTCCTCCCCTCTAGGTTGAAACTCGAACTTTACAACCTCTGATCAATAGGAGATCATGTGTGCAATTCTCACAAAATCCAGAATCAACTAGGCCAGTTTACTCATGTATCAACTTGCCAAATTAGTAAAAGCCAGACAACCGCAATTCAGAAGGATAATCAACATCATTCTCAAACAAAAGTTGAAACTTTTCGAGAAGGAAGGAAGGCCGTGGAACTAGGTCAAATAGATTAATGTCAAGAAGATAGGCAAGGTGCATACCCGGATCAAGCTTGCAGAAAATCCACAGAAGATTGCAGAGGTGCAGACGAGATGAAAAGCCAAGCAGACAACTGTAGTAGTGCAGTACAGACACGATCTGCAAAGAAGCAGATCAAGAAGATGCCAGCTCAACAAAAATTAAAGAAACCAAGAGTAACAAAGAGGAGAATCATTATGCACATCTCCGACGAAGAAACTGAATCAAATAAACCTATTGCAGAACCAATCACCATAGAGGAGGTGGAAACACAGTCTGTATTAGTGCAGACTAAGGAAGCCATTGAGCAGACTGGGCAAATAATTGAGCCATCTTCCTCAAGAATCCCACCAAGAGTACCAGAAATTGCCGCTCGTCATGATGTAAATATGGTAATTCAATTCTTGAAGGCATGAGCAGATGAAAATCTGAAGAACCTGATCTTGCAGAGTTTAGACAAAGGCTCGCTGCAGAAGGCTATACCCACGACGAAATAAGGGAAATAGAGGCCAAGATGTCAGCCCTGTAGACGGAACTAACCTTAGTTACCTTTGCTGCATCCACTCTCACTATCAGACCTCTTGCAGCAGAGCCAACAACAACAACATCAATTGTTCCATTCTTACGTAGTGGAATGGAAACTTCAATAATTGCAGATGACCAACCAATCATTGCAACTGCTGCATGGAAAACAACAACATCCACAACTCAGGAAAGGCCGTCTCCTGAGAAGATCATTGAAACATTAATGTAGGCAGTCAAGGCAGTCGAAGCAAGTCTACTGCAGCAGAAAGTCAGAAACACTCAACTCCTTGCAGAAAGGAAACAAGAAAAGATGCAAAAGAAGGCCCAAAGTGACAAATTGATTCAGGAGTTTATATCACAGCACAATCTACAAATCAATAGACCAACTCCAACATCAACAGCATATGCAAGGACAACCACATCAAGAAGAACAACAAGGTCTGTAAGACCAGAGTTAATTCCTCAAGGACCCAAAACATTATACTAGATCAATCAAGACCAATCCCAAACATTGATTGGCAACATAACTTGAATGATAGAAAGGGAGATTCATCAAACGGTTGAACTTCAAAAGAAGAAAGTAAGCAGGTCAATAAGACCCATGGAACCTCTCTTTCTGATTAATGGAGCTCTTGAATACAAGGATTCCACCTTGAAGACCAAAAGACTCAGGCATGCCCTCCTCTAACACATTCAGTTTATCAACACACCAGAAATCGAGGCTAAGCTAAAAAGGATCTTGATAAAACATGTCAAAGCTGCCACCGAGGAGGTATATGAATACCTCTCTCAACCTGATCTGGGAGAACATCAACCAACAGGTGATGATGGAGGTGATCAACCACAACGAGACCTTCATGATAATGAAGATGACATCATTAACCAAGTGGCTGCTAAAGGAGTACAAATGCAGATGACTGAAGCTGAGCCAGTTGAAGAAACTTCTGAAGAAGATGACATTACAGACGAGACATCTATAGCTGAAAGAGATGCCACTCCAACTGCCACCCAAGAAGAACTAATAGCTGAGGAACCAGTAGCACCGCTAACTGTAGAAGAAGGTCATGCTGAGTTCTCAACTAATGAATCTGTTACAGAAACACCACCGATTATTGTCCTTGCAGTAGAAGAAGCATATGATAATAATGCAGATGAAGCACAATCCACAACAACACACAGAAAAACTCCCTGACGTTGAGGAAGACTCACCTGTAGCTGAAGTCACATCCATAGAAGTCCCCACAAATGTAGAAGAGTTCATTGTCCCTGCAGTTGAGACAAATAAAGCAGACGACTTCAACCTAGATCTAGTAGAGGAAAAGTAAGAAACTCCATCTCGAGACATCCAACACATCGTATTTACTCCACCATCTGTATTTGGGCTAGCACCAATGGCACCAAATGTACCTCTGCAGTCCTGGATCCAATGTATAGTGGTACCTCAACAACAAGAATGACACCAACTGCAATCAAAGACCTCAAGGAAGTGTTTGAAGAACATGGAATTCATATCCTCTCTGTTCAACCACATCAACAAGGTGAAAGAATCCCCTCTTCACCCTCAGAAGACACCACACAGTACAGACTATGCCAGCTCGATCAAGAAATCTATGGAATGCACTCCTGGATCAGGATTGCCTTTCACGATCTACTCAAAACTCTGGAGCCAATTGCAGAAGACTTAGCAATAGAAAAGGAGATCAGAAAAAGCACCTTTGATGATTTAGGAGATACACTAAAGGATCTAGCAGCAGGAGTCATTGATCAGATGAAGCAAAATAGATCAATAAATCTTCACAACCCAAAAATCAGCACCTCCAACTTCAACAAATTCAAGGGGCAGCAAAATTCTACACTACGAAAGCTCCATGATGTTATGCAGACCACCAAGCAGCAGATTAATGAGCATATGCGAATCAATGTGATCAAATTTGGTCTAATCGAAACCAAACTACTAGTAGTTCAGAGAACCATTTTCTCTGAACTAAAAGGCATCCGCACGGCTCTTAAAGCACTAACCTCCACCCTTGATGCTTACAAAAAAGGGGAGAAACTATCTGAGGCAGAGTCGCAGATGTCTAAGACTCAGAGGGAGAAGTCTTTTGCAGCAAAAAGAAAATATTCCTCTGAGTAAGGAAAGGAGACTAAGAGGTCTAAGCATTATAAGGAAAGATGTATTTAATTAGTCAGAAAAAGTAGTGTACTTGTTGTGTTACATAGGAGTTTTTGTTAGCATTAATTTAGGGGGAGATTGATAGGAATATGCAATCCCTCCATTTGTATAGAAAATGATGTAACAAAACTTAGATGTATTAGTTATAATGTAGTTAGTGTGTTTAGTCTAGAAGTCAAGTAGGTAATTGCAGTCTAGGTTAGATGCCAGAGAGCAGACGGTTACAGATGTATTAGGATTGTGTAAGCCACCAGATGTAGACTAGTACAGAGGACTTTGGATGAACAACTATTACATTGATAAACAACAAAAGAACTCGAAGGCTTCAGAATGAAGGGCTGTGCTTATAGACCAGGACCAACATGGCAAGGTATGAACTAAATCAGATCTGAGTACAGGCAAGAGTTACAACAGAGACTGGATGTAGACTAGAATTGTAGTATGGGATGCAGACTAGGGTTGTGGCAGAGACTGGGTTGTAGTAGAGATGAGTGTCAGGGTGGGGTCACACGTTTAAAGTGAGTCGAGTGAAGATTTGAGTTAAAGTAGCAATGTCACAAATTCTGGGGATAGTGGACTGCCAGCATCAGAAACGAGATAGTGAGGAACATTAGTGGCAAAGTGTCATTCTAGGAACAGTGTGTTGTCTGCTTAGGTTCGTTCCTTGAATCTTTAAAAGGGAATTGGTGAGGCTTATTAAGAAATGTTGTTGAATAAGGATTGAAAGGAAAAATAGTGCAAAGCAATAAAGACATTCAGAGATTACTCTAGAAAGCCAAATCGTGAAGATACAGTTGAAAGTTTCACTAGTCTACAGAATAACAAGATTTGCATCAGAGTCCATAGTTAGAAAACTTGTAAAAAGAAAATTTCTTATAAGCTCAAATAAGAAGATGGTGATACTCACCTCTTGGCTTGACTATACTGGTCACCAAGGGAATACTGGATTATCATTTGATATCGAGTGTCTGAACCAATATAAATACTGTGTCTATTTATTGCGTTTACTGCTTTGATATTTACAATTTCTTGTAGCAAACCATCATAGTCAAATAGAGATAAACTCAAAGAGTTACAAAACTCTGCTGCAGACCACCAATTGTCATCTGTAGACTACCTGAGTGGTCTGCATAGAACAATAGTCTACATAGAGTTAGTATTCCGCATAGAAAGATTATTAAAGTCTTATACAACCTATTCACCCCCTTCCTTTAGGTTGAAACTCTAACCTTACATCCTTCTTGAGCTCTGGTGTAAACGAGTCTTGTATTGGTCGTCTGTATTGAGCAGCAAAGTGTCATAGTTTGCCACAGTTGTAGTAGACCTCCTTTTCTAAATCTTTGGTTTTTGAGGGAAAGTTCTATTTGAAGGTTCTCTTTTTGAATAGCTTCTTGAACTTTTTTCCCATCAGTGTCAGTTCTTCTGATAGATCTTGTTCACTTACAGACGAGGTATCACTTTTTTCCTCTTCTGCCATGGATTTCAAAACTCTCTCTTGAGCTTTGAAGGCCAAGGTTTTCTTTCTTGCATCATCAATCTGTTTCTTTTTCTCAACCTCAAGATTATAGGTGTGCAGAACACCATACAGTTGAGCCAGGGACATCTTTGCTAGATCTCTAGAATCTTTTATAGCTGCTATCTTTTTGTTCCAGATTTCATCAAGAGATCTCACGAACTTTAGGTTGACTTGTTTTCGAAAGTCTTTCCTATGTTTTTGAGATTGTTAATGAGAACATTCAATCTTTCAAAGAAAGTGGTATGATTCTCATCAGATCTCATTAAGACCAGTTCATATTGTTGTATCAATACATCCTTCTTATTGTCCCTGATCTCATTAGTTCCTTTTTTTTCTCAGCAATAGAGCCTCCCCTGCTTCATTTGCTATCTTGGTATGAACCTTAATTTCAAACATGTTGTCATCTAGGGATTTGAATATTTGATTTAGAGCTTTTCTTCCAATTATCTCTAGATCCTAATTTTCTCTGAACTAGAGGTATTTTGGTCATTGTACTTCTCTTGTTGAATCCTTTGGATATGGCATCATTGGAACATCTGGTCCATCCAGGACAATTCTTAGCTTCTAGTTGTTGAACTTTGTCGAAAGAGCAAGTTGGAGGTTCTCCACTGTTAGGACATTTGGGGAACTTTGATGGTGCTATTGTTGATGAAAATCTTCAAACAAACAAACTATTAGTAGCTTCTTTGCAAATAGAATATGTGACCTTTTCTTTTTAATAACTGTTAAGTCCAGAAAGTTAGGCTCTGATACCAATTTTAGGGTTCGAGTTTCAACCTAGAGGGGGGTGAATAGGTTGTATAAAGCCTTATTAAATTTTAATGCAGAATACTAGTTCTGTGCAGACCATTGTTCTATGCAGACTACTCAGGTAGTCCTGCAGATGACAATTGGTACTCTGCAGCAGAGATTTATAACTCTTTGAGTTTATCTCTGTTTTGCTATGATGATTCGTGATGATTTGATGATTTGTTCATCAATCTGCTTCTTGGCAGTCTGTAGAGCTTTATTTAGCTTCTTGGTAGTGTGTTGGCCTTTGAATCTGTTGAAGTTGGAGGTGTTGATCCTTTGATGCTGAAGATTCATCGATTTTGCTTGCTTTATTTGGTCAATGACACCCTATGCAAATTTTTTCAGTGTGTCTCCAAAATCTTCTCAAGCTTCAAGGTTTCAAGTAGATCTTGAAAAGCAGACCTGATCCATGAGTGCATACCATAAACTTCTTGATCGAGCTGGCGCATTCTATATTGTGTGGTGGTTGAACAGAAAGAATGTGAATATCATCTTCTTTAAAGGCCTCCTTCAGATTCTTTATTGTTGTTGGTGTCATCTTGGTTACAGAGGTCCCACTGTACATAGATTCTTGTACTTCAGAGGGTGGATATGCTACCGTTTGTGCTAACCTAAATGAGGATGGTGGAGTAAATACAATATGTTGAATGCCTCGAGATGGAGTGGCTTGCTGTGGCTCAGCTATAACTTGGTTGGAGTCGTCTGCATCCTTTGTCTCAACTGCAATGTTGGTTACATTTTCTGCAGGTGTAGTGTCTTCTTTGGATGTAACGACGGTTAGGTCTTCATCTGCAGGTGAGTCCTCCTTTTCCTCAACGTCAATGGGTTCTTTTGTGGTTTGTTGAGTTGCTTGTCCTTCAGTTGCATCATCATGTGTCTCATCTGCTGTAAGAGCGATGATCATCGGTGTTTGTGCTATGGATTCTTCTGTTGAGGACTTAGCTTGATCTTATTCTATAATTTTTTATGCTACAAGTTCATCAGCTGCTGGTTCCAAGGCAGTCTCCATCGTAGGAGGCTCTTATTTAGCTACAGACGTCTTTGCTTCAGTGGGCTTGTCTGCATATTCTTCAGCTGAAGGAGTCTCTGCTGCAGTGATCTCAGCTGCTGTCGTCTTCACTTGTACTCCTTCTTCTGCAACTTGATCAATTATTTCATTATCATCATCCTACTGAGCCTCAGGATGCTGTTGAGTACCACCATCATCACCTGATGGCTGATGTTCTCCTAGGTCAGGTCTAGAGAGATATTTATATATCTCCTCAGTTGTAGTTAGGACATGTTTATTTAAGATCTTTTGTAGCTCAGCTTCGATTACAGGGGAGTTTACAAACTCAATAGGTCTAAGGATTGCATGCCTTAGCGTAGTTGTCTTCAAGGTAGAGTCCTTAAATTCCAGTGTCCCATGGATGAGAATGTGTGCTTCCTTTGGTCTTGTTGACCTACTAGCTTTCTGCTTCTTATGAAGTTAAGCGATTTGATGGATCTCTCCTTTAGTCATTCCAGTAATTTCCCTAATTAGAGTCTGTGATTGGTCTGGATTGATTCTGTATAGCGTCTTTTGCCCATGGGGAATCAACTTTGGTCTTGAAAGACCTTGTTGTTCTTCCTGCTCGGGTTGACCTTTGGATTGGCAGTTTGTGTTGTGCCATAAACTCCTTGATCATTTCTTTGCTTTGAGCCTTCTTCTGCATCTCAGCCTATTTTCTTTCAGCAAGTAGTTGAGTATCTCTGGCTTTCTGCTGTAATAGACTTTCTTTTACTGCTTTAATAGTCAGCATGATTGTTTCAATGATCTTTTCTGGAGAAGGCCTTTCTTTGAGTTGTTGTTGTGATTATTTTCCAGGCTGCTATTACAGTTGTTGGTTGGTCTACAACAATCCGTGAGGCATCCATTCCATTGCTTGTAAATGGAACGATTGTTGTCGTTGTTGGCTCTGCTGCAAGACGTCTGATTGTGAGAAAGGGTGCAACAGAGGCAACTTGAGTAGGGTCCGTCTACAAGGCTGACAGTTTGGCCTCTATTGCTATTATTTCTTCATGAGTGTAGCCTTCTGTAATCAGCTTCTGTCAAAACTCAGCTCGAGGTCCTTTCCTAATCTCTTGAAAGCTTACTTGAGTTTCCAAGAATAGGTTCTTCAAGTTTTCATCTTCTTGGCCTTCAAAAACTTCATTGCCATATTTGCATCATGGAGCATCGTAATTTCTGGTACCTTTGGTGGGATTTTTGAGGAAGATGGCTTAATAATTTTCCGAGTCTATACTATTGTAGACTGCCTAATAACTTGTTGAGTCTGTACTATTGCAGATTATGTTTCCTTTTCCATGGCGAGTGTCTCTCCAGCAGGTTGATCTAACACGATTTCGTCGTTGGAGGTCTGTACAAGGAGTTTTCTCCTTGTCACTCTTGGCTGCTTCATTTTTTGCTGAGCTCTGGGGACTAGTATCTTCTTGATATGCTTCTTTGCTAATCTTGTTTGTATTGTAGTGGTCTGTATTGCTACAGTGTCTACTGGGCCTTCAGTCTTGTCTGTACTTCTACAGACTTTGGTGGGTGGTATACAGGTTTGACTACGGCCTGTACTGCTGCAGCCTTACTTGTGAGTCCAATACGCAGCTTGCCTATTTTCTTGACATCAATCTGTTTGGCCATGTTCCATGTCCTCCCTCCCTTATCAAAAAGCTTCGGTTTCTGTTTGGGAAGGATGCTGATTATCCTTCCAAATAGTGGTTGTCTAGCTTCTATGCCTCTGGCAAGTTGATACATGAGTAAACTTGCCCAGTTGACTTTGCTTTTGTGAGGATTGCACACATGATCTCCTACTTATCAGTTGTAATCTGATCTTTGCTGAATTCTCTAGAAAGGATGACCTTCTTCACTATGTCGGCAAGTAGCTTGTGCTCCTTGGACAAGAACTTTTTCATTGTGCTTATTCCTTCGGTCCACCTTTCTTGGCTTAACATGGCTTTCCTTCCAAACGTCACAACGTCTGGTGGAATAATCCTTGAATCTTCATTTGCAAGATTAAATTATTGTGCAAAGTCGTCTCGTTTCACTTGAATTGAAATCCCTCTTGCAGTAGACGTATATGAGATTAGTTGTAGAATGTTTACAACTTGCGCCTTTTTGATGAAGTCCAATACTTCATCATCATAAATCTTGCTTGTGTGGTCACACAGAAACTTGAGTGCAGCCTCTTCGATCAGGTCAGCTATGTCTTTGACCTCATCTGATTCGTCTCGTATCGTATTGAAATCGAACACGACGTCAGTCTGTAGTTCGATCTTCCTTGTAGGACTCTTTTGAGATTCAGATGACTTGAGGCTCTTCTTAGATGTGTTTGATGGTGTGTTGGCAATTTTCAAAGAGATTTGAGAGAATTATTGTGTTTACAAATAGCATTTCGAAAGATTTTAAGAAAGTTAGGATTTCGATTTCGTGCAGTAGAGCGCTCGAGGGTTTAGAGACAGAATTAGAGCGTTTTTAGAGAGAGAGAGAGAGAGAGTATTAGAGACTTTATTAGTGTAAAATCTGCATCTAAAAAACCTATCAGTGTAAAATCTGATTTCCTAGGATACTGTAAGCTTCGAGATTCAACTTAGGGGGGGGGGGGGGTGAATAGGTTGTATAAGACTTTATTAATATTTTTGATGCGGAATACTAATTTGCTGCAAACTGCTGTTCTATGCAGACTACTTAGGTAGTCTGTAGAGACAATTTGTAGTCTACAGTAGAGATTTATAACTCTTTGAGTTTATCCCTTTTTTTGTGTGATGATTTGTTAAAAGCAATTCTAAATATCAATGTAGTAAAAGCAATAAACAGACATAATATTTATACTGGTTCAAACACTCGACATCAAATGATAATCAAGAGCTTAGTCCAGTCTCTCATTGGTGACCTGTGTAGTCAAGCCAAGAGGTGAGTATCACTATCTCCTTGTTTGAGCTTACAAGAAACTTCCTTTTTACAAGTTGTCTAACTTAAACAAAAGATAAAGAACCTATATGCTTTGCATAATTCCAAACTCTGGAATCTGTTGCAAGATTTGTTCTTCTGCAGACTATTGACACTTTCAACTGTATCTTCACGATTTGACTTTCTTGAGTAATCTCTGAATGTCTAGATTGCTTTGCACTTTTTTCCTTTCAATCCTTATTCAACATCTACTTCAATAAGCCTCACTGGTTCCCTTTTCAAGGCTCAAGGAACGAACCTTACAGACAACGTACTGTTCCTGGAATGACACTTTGCCACTAGTGTTCCCCACCATCTGGTTCCTGATGCTGGCAGTCCACTATCCCCAAAATTTATGTCGTTGTTATTTTAACTCAAATGTTCACTTGACTGACTTTAAACCTCTGACCCCACCCTGGTAATCATCTCTGCTGTAATCCAGTTTGCTGTAACTTTTAGTCTGTACCTAGTCTTTGTTGCCACCCTAGTCCACATCCCATACTCCAACCCTATTTTGCACCCAGTCTCTGTTACAATTCTTGTCTGCACTCAGATTTGACTCAGTTCATGCCTTGCCATGTTGGTCCTCATCTGCAAGCTCAGCCCTTCATTCTAAAGTCTTCGAGTTCTTTTGTTGCTTATCAATGCAATAGCTATTTATCCAAATTCCTCTATAGTAGTCTGCATCTGGTGGCTTGCATAATCCTGAAGCATCTGCAACTATCTCCTGAAGCATCTGTAACTGTTTGCTCGCAGGCATCTATCCTAGACTGTAACTCCCTACTTAACTTCTAGATTAAACACACTAACTACATTATAACTAATACATCTAAGTTTTGTTACATCAATTTTTATACAAATAGAGGGATTGCACATTCTTATCAATCTCCCCCTAAATTGATGCTAACAAAAACTTCTATGTAACACAACAATTAGCTCACAAACTAATTACATCTTGTTGAAACTAAGTTCAACTAAATTACATTGTTACTAACTACATAATTAAATTCAAAAGAAATGAGCAATCTGAGTTTTACCTTTGATGCTTTTTGCCTCTGCTACACTTGTATCTTCGTTCTTTATCACTTTCTCTGCTGCGCTTTCGATGCCTGTCTTCTGAATCTCTGAAGTGTCCTCTGCATTCTTCGTAGTATTCTTTCTTATGATGCTTTGACCTATTAGGCTCCTTTCCTTGCTCAGATAAACTTTTCCTCGTTGCTGCATAAGACTTAGAGGAGGTCCTTTGCTGTTCATCTGTAGGCTTAGACCTCTGCGGCTCTGCTTCAGATAGTTTCTTCCCCTTTTTGTTAGCATTGAGGCTGGAGGTTAGTGCTTCCAGAGCTGTACGGACACCTTTTAGTTCAGAGAAAATGTTTCTCTGAACTACTTGCAGTTTGGTTTTGAGGAGACCAAATTTGATGTCATTGATTCGCATATGCTCATCAATCTACTGCTTGATGGACTTCATAGCTTCATGGAGCTTTCGTAGTGCAGAAGTTTGTTGCCCCTTGAATTTTCTGAAGTTGGAGGTGTTGATTCTTTGGTTGTGAAGATTTACTGATGGATTTTGCTTCATTTGATCAATGACTCCTGCTGCTAGAATCTTTATGTATCTCCAAAATTGTCAAAGGTGCTTTTTCTCATCTCCTTTTCTGCTGCTAAGTCTGCTGCAATTGGCTCCAGAGTTTCGAGTAGATCGTGGAAGGCAGTCCTGATCCATGAGTGCATTCCATAGATTTCTTGATCGAGCTGGCGTAGTCTGTACTGTGTTGTATCTTCTCAGGGTGAAGAGGGGAGTCTTTCACCTTGTTGATGTGGTTGAATAGAGAGAATCTAAACTTCATGTTCCTCAAAAGCTTTCTTGAGTTCTTTGATTGCAGTTGGGGTCATGTTGGCTGCTGAGGTATCACTATATATTGGCTCCAGAACTGCAGATGGTATATTTGGTGCTATTTGTGCAAGCCCGAATATAGATGGTGGAGTAAACACGATGTATTGAATATCTCGAGATGGCTGTAACCTTATTTTACTCGTCTATATCTTTTGTCTCAGTTGCAGGGACATTGAACTATCTTTTGTGGGGCTTCAATGGATGTACTTCAGCTACAGGTGAGTCATCCTCAACGTCAGGGAGTTCTTTTGTGTGTTGTTGAGTGGCTTGCCCTTCATCTGCATCGTCATTATGTGCCTCTTCTGCTACAAGAGCAATGATTAGTGGTGTTTCTGTAACGGATTCATCAGTTGAGAGCTCATCATGACCTTCCTATACAGTTAGCTATTAGTTCTACTTGGGTGGTAGCTGGAGTGGCATCTCTTTCAACTGTAGATGTCTCGTCTGTAATATCGTCTGCTGTAGTAGTTTCTTCAGCTTGTTCACCTGTAGTCATCTGCATTTGTACTCCTTCAGCAGCCACTTGGTCAATGATGTCATCTTCATCATCATGAAGGTCTGGTTATGGTTGATCACCTCCATCATCACCTGCTCGTTGATGTTCTCCCAGATCAGGTCGAGAGAGGTATTCATATGCGTCCTCGGTGGCAGCTTTGACATGTTTTACCAAGATCCTTTTTCGCTTTGATTCAACTTTTGGTGTGTGGATAAACTCAATGTTTCTGAGGAGGGCATGTCTTAGTCTTTTGGTCTTCAAGGTGGAATCCTTGTATTCAAGAGCTCTATTGATCAGGAAGTGAGGTTCCTTGGGTCTTGTTGACCTCCTTACTTCTTTCTTTTGAAGTTCAACCATTTGATGAATCTCCCCTTCTGTCATTCCAGTTATGTCGCCAATCAATGTCTGGGATTGGTCTGGATTGATCTGGTACAATGTTGTGGGTTCTTGGGGAATTAACTTTGGTCTTGCATACCTTGTTATTCTTCTTGAAGTGGTTATCCTTGCAGATGCCGTTGGGGTTGGTGTTGGTCTCTTGATTGTTAGATTGTGCTGGGACACAAACTCCTGAATCAATTTATCGCTTTGGGCCTTCTTCAGCATCTTCGCTTGTTTTCTTTCTGCAAGCAGTTGAGTGTCTTTGACTTTCTGTTGTAGTAGACTCGCTTCGATTGTCTTGACCGTTTGCATGACTATTTTAATGATCTTCTCATGAGAAGGCCTTTCCTGAGTTGTGGATGTTGTTACTGTCCATAAGACAGTTGCAGTGGTTGGTTGGTCATCTGTAATTGTCAAAGTTTTCATTCCACTGCTTAGGAATGGAACAATTGCGGTTGTTGTTGTTGGCTCTGCTGCAAGAGGTCTGATAGTGAGAGTAGGTATAACAGAGGTAACTAAGGTTGGTTCCGTCTATAGGGCTGAAATCTTGGCCTCTATTTCCCTTATTTCCTCTTGGGTATAGCCTTCTGTAGCAAGCCTTTCTCTAAACTCAGCTCGAGGTCCTTCTCTTATCTCCTGAAAGCTCACTTGGGCTTCCAAGATCAAGTTCTTCAGATTTTCATCTACTCTTGCCTTCAGGAATTGAATTGCCATATTTGCATCACGAAGAACAGCAATTTCTGGTACTTTCGGTAGTATTCTTGAGGAAGATGGCTTAGTTATTTGCCCAATCTATACTATTGCAAACTGATCAATGGCTTCCTCATTCTGCACTATTGTAGACTGTGTTTTCTCTTCCTCCATGATGATTGGTTTTGCACCAAGTTTGTCGGATTCGGTTTCTTCGTCGAAGGTGTCCACAATGATTTTCCTCCTTGTTACTCTTGGCTTCTTTAATTTTTGTTGAGCTGGCATCTTCTTGATCTGCTTCTTTGGAGACCGTGTCTGTATTGCTGTAGTCTGCACTACTACAATGGTCTGCTTGGCCTTCCGTCTCGTCTGTACTTCTGCAGGTTTCTGTGGATGACCTGTAGGCTTGATCAGGGTCTGTACTGCTGCAGTCTTCTTTGTGAGTCCTATTGGTGCCTTGCCTATCTTCTTGACATTGATTTGTTTGGACTGATTCCATGGCCTTCCTTCCTTTTCGGAAAGCTTCAACTTCTGTTTGAGAAGGATGCTGAGTATCTTTCCGAATAGTGGTTGTCTGGCTTTTACTCATCTGGCAAGGTGATTCATGAGTAAACTAGCCCAGTTGACTCTTGTTTTTGTGAGAATTGCACACATGATCTCCTACTGATCAGTGGTTATCTGATCCTTGCTAAATTCTCTGGAGAGAATGACCTTCTTCATAATGTCAGCAAGTAACTTGTGCTCCTTTGATAAGAATCTCATCATTGTTCTTATCCCTTCGTTCTATCTTTCTTGACTGAGCATTGGTTGCCTTCCCAGTTTGACTACGTTTGGTGGAATTACCCTCGAATCTTCATTTGGAAGGTTGAAGTATTGTGCAAAGTCATCAGGATTCACGTAGATTGAGATCCCTCGTGCAACAGAGATGTATGAAATCACCTGCAAGTTGTCTGCAACTTGCCTCTTTTTGATGAAGTCCAGAACTTCATCATCATATATACTGCTTGTGCGTTCACAGAGAGGCTTGAATCCAGCCTCTTTGATCAAGTCAACTATGTCTTTGAACTCGTCTTGCACGTTGCGAATTGAATTGAAATCAAACACTACACATGTTTGAAGGTCAATTCTTTTTGTTGTACTCCTCTGATATTCTGAGGATTTATGGCTTTTCTTTGATGAGCTTGATGATGTCTTGGCCATTTTCAAAGTAGTTAGAAAGAATTACGATGTTTTAGAAAAGGAAATTTTGAATTATTTTCAAGAAGTTAGGGTTTCGATTTCGTGTAGTAGAGCGCTCAAGAGTTTAGAGAGAGAGAGTTTGAGCGTTCGTTAGAGAGAGAAAGAGAGATCAGAGAGAAAAGTGATTTTCTAATTGAAAATCTACAGGTTTTATACTCGTTTGGAAAATATGACCGTTATGAGTGCTTTTTCTAGCCGTTACGCAATGACAATCATTATTTGACTATTATGCGTTATTTTAGGAAAGCAGTTATTTAACATTTTAAAAATGGATTTAGTTTCCTAAAATGGATTCAGCTAAGCAGTAGAGCAATATTGCTGGTCTGCAAAATTTCTAGTCTGCTTTCTACACATGCACTAGAGCAGTAAAGCATTTTGACCAGTTTTATTATTTTAAATCAAGTATACCCAATTCTCTATGAAATTGGATGAACTTGTTTTCATCAAGACGTTTTGTAAATATGTCTGCAACTTGTTTTTCTGTTGGAATGTATTCCAATTTAATATGACCTTTCTGCCATGATTTCTCATAAAGTGATATTTGACATCAATGTCCTTAGTTTTTGAATGAGAAACTGGATTTTCTGAAATACCCATTGCAGACGTGTTGTCACAAAATATAGAGGTTTTAGTGAGTGTTATATCGTAGTCTGAACGTTGTGACCTCATCCATAGTATTTACTGTTGCAACAATGTATTCGGCTTCTGCAATAGAGGTAGACACAGTAGTCTGCTTCTTGCTCAACCATGATATTAACTTTACTCTAATGAATTGACATGATCCACTTGTACTCTTCCTATCCACTATACATCCTGCAAAATCTGCATCTGAAAAACCTATTAATGTGAAATCTGATTCCCTAGGCATACACCAAGATTTGGAGTTACTTTGAGATATCTTAGGATTCTCTTTACTGCAGTGTAATGGGATTCCTTGGGATCGGAATGATATCTCGCACAGACATAGACTGCATATTAAATGTTTGGTCTGCTTGTAGTAAGGTATAGTAATGATCCTATTATTCCTCTATACATTGTTTGATTTATTTTCTTTCCAAGTTCATCTTTATCTATTTTAATTGATGTGCTCATAGGGTTTTTCATATGAATAGCACTATCTAACCCATATTTTTTAATTGTGTTCTTTAAATACTTGGATTGATTTAAGAAGATTCCACTCTTTAGTTGTTGTACTTGCAGTCCTAGGAAGTATTTTAGTTCACCCATTAAGCTCATTTGAAATTTGGATTTCATTAGTTCTGGAAATCTTTCACAAAGCTTATCATTAGTGCAACCAAATATAATGTCATCAACATAGATTTGCACTAACAATATGTGTTCCTTATGCTTCTTTAAGAACAGAGTGGTATCCACCTTACCTCTTTCAAATTTATTCTCACAGAGAAAAGTTGAGAGAGTTGCATACCATGCCCTAGGTGGTTGCTTAAGTCCATATAATGTCTTATCTAACTATATACATGCTCTGGATAATTATAGTCCTCAAAGCCAGGAGATTGTTCAACATATACTTCCTCTTGCAGCTTTCCATTTAAGAATGCACTTTTTACATCCATTTGATAGACTTTAAATCCTTGGTATGCTCCATAGGCAACGAATATTCTTATGGCTTTTAATCTTGCTACAGGTACAAAGGTTTCATCAAAATCAATTCCTTCTTCTTGTGAGTACCCCTTAGCAACTAATCTAGCCTTGTTTCTAATAACTGTTCCATTTTCATCAGATTTGTTTCTAAACACCCATTTGAATCCTACAACTGGATAGTTTTTGGGTCTTGGTGTGAGATACCATACCTCATTTCTTTTGACCTCATTTTGTTCTTCTTGCATTGCATCCACCCAGTTTGGATCATTTAGAGCTTCATTTATTACCTTAGGTTCTATTTCAGATACGAAACAGGTAGACAGACACTCAGCATCTGTTGCCTTTCTAGTCTGCACAGATGCGTTCTTATCTCCTATTATGTCATCCTTTGTATGTGCCTTAATCCATCTTCCTTTGTCTTGTTCATTAGATTCCAATTGTTGTTGAGGTTTTTATTCTGCCTCTGCTGCAGTGTCATTATGTGCAGACGACTCCTCGTTGGCTGCAGTATTAATGACCTCTTCTGCAGCCTGTTCATTGCATGCACATTCCTGATCAAATACATTTGTATCTCTTATCAATGTTTCTTTTTCATCAAACGATACATGAACTGACTCCTCAACAGTCTGTGTTCTTTTATTGTATACTCTAAATGCTTTGTTGTTTGTTGAGTAACCTATGAAGTTTGCCTCATCTACCTTAGGATCAAATTTCTGTAAATAGTTTTTATCATTGTTGTGTATATAGGAAATGCATCCAAATGCATGAAAGTATTGAACACTTGGTGTCTTTCCTTACCATAATTTGTAGGGGGTTTTCTTATAGAGCTTGTGAATGGTGCATCTATTTTGAGTGTAGCAAGTTGTGTTAGCTGCTTCTGCCCAGAAGCTTTTAGATAAGTTTGCATAAGAAAGCATTGTTCTAGTTGCCTCTATCAATGTTTTGTTCTTTCTCTCAGCCACACCATTTTGTTGGGGTATTCTTGGTGCCGAGAAGTTATGTTTAATTCCATGATCATTACAGTAGATATCTATTCCTGTCTAATGAAACTCAGTACCATGATCACTTTTAATTGTGATTACTTCTATTCCTTTTTCATTTGGGATCTGTCTAAGGAAACTTGTTAGGAGACTGCATGTTTCACTCTTTTTATGTAAGAATATTACCTAAGTATATCTAGAGTAATCATTTATTATAACTAGAGTGTACATTTTTCTACTTAAGCTTTCCATCTCTACTAGACCAAAGAGATCCATATGTAACAGTTCAAGAATCCTAATTGAATCTATGGAGTTTAAGTGTTTAAAGCTTGTTCTAGTTTGCTTTCCTTCCTGACATGGTCTGCATAATTTATCCTTTTTAAATTTTATTTGAGCAAGTCCTATTACATAATCTTGCTATAGTTTTGAAGTTAAGATGGGCTAATCTTTTGTGCCATAACCAGTTTGTATCTTCAGCTTCTTTAGTGTAGAAACAAGTTATTTGTTCTGACTGTGATGAATCAAAGTCTACTTTTATAATACCTAGTAATTTGACTCCTTGTGTGATTTTATCTTTTACTTGGCATGTATCATGAGTAAATGTCACATCATAATTTTTATCACACAATTGACTAATAGATAGCAGGTTATGTTCTAAGCCCTTAACATAACCAACATCTCTAAAGATTAAAGAACCTGTACCAAGGGTTCCATAACTTTTAGTTGTACTTATCTTTCCTCCTCCAAATATGACAAGAGGTCCTTGTTCTTTTCTGAAACCCTGAAGGTTGGATTTGTTTCCTGTCTTGTGTCCTAAGCATCCACTATCCAAGTACCATATGCCCTTTTGCTTTTCCTGTAATTAAAACATAGAGAGCTTATACATGGCACCCACTCATTTGGGTCCTTATTGGTTAGCTTTTGGAATCCACACTTGAATTATCTTCTTGTGTGAGTTCCAACATTCAAATGATTTATGGCCAATTTTGCCACAGGTAAAACAGTAGACCTTTGGTCTTATGCTTCTTAGTGGTCTGCTCCACTTAGTTTGCTACTCTTGACATGAGTAAGTGTGTCTCGAATATGTTTTTCTCCAAGTTGATCTTGAGAAGTTATTCCATACTGAGTAGTTAGATGCATGCTGAGTTTCATAAGGACTTTCTTTGAATTCCTTTTTAGAATTCCTTGCCTTCTGCTCCTTATGGAATTGATAATAAGCACGTATTGGTAATCTGCTCCAACTCTTCTGAGGTTGAGCAGTAGAGATCTTACTTTACAGTGGAGATCTCTAGAGCATACTCCTCTTACTCAGTACTGTTTGTGCAGTTTAGCTTTAGCTATTTTGCATAGTCTGTGCAAAAGAGACATTCTTCTACACACTTGCTGCAGTAGAAATGTTCTTTTTCTACAGGGATTTTGTAGTGGTCTGTTTAGCTTCCTTGGTAATGACATTTTTATCTGCATTGTTGTTCAACCAGTCATTATATCCCAACCCAGTTTTATCATAGGAGGATTGACTTGTGTTGAGCAATGTAAGTGTTTCCACTACACCAGTGAGAAGTTTCACTTTTTCATTTGCTTCTTTCAGTTTATCTTGAGCATTGGTTAGACTATTATTAGTCTTTTTATTTAAATTGCATTTCTTTTTTAGAATTGTAATCTGCTTAAGGTTTTCTTTATTTTCCTTTCAAAGGGAAATTTTTTTTCCAAAGATTTCTTGAAATGCTTCCTTCAATTCCTCTGTGGTGGCTTCTGAGTCAGAGAGATCAAATACCTGCTTTTGTTTATCTTCTCTGGCCATGAGACATAGCTGAGAATTTGATATGATATCTTCATCATCAAAGTCTGTGTCACTTCATGTCTTTGCTGCATAAGCTTTGCCTCTTTCTTTTCTTCCAGAGGTGACTTTCTTGTGGTTCTTCTTGAACTTTGGTGCAGACAAATCTTGTGTTGGTTGTCTGCAGTTTGCAGCAAAGTGCCCTGGTCTGCCATAGTTATAGTAGGCTTCCTTTTCTGCATCCTTGGTTTTTGAGGGGAAGTTCTTTTTGAATGTTCTTTTCTTGAATAACTTCTTGAACTTCTTTCCCATAAATGCCAGTTTTTCAGATAGACCTTGTTCACTTGGAGACGAGGTATCACTGGTCTCCTCCTTTGCCATGCATTTCAGAACATTTTCATGAGATTTGAACACCAAAGTCTTCTTTCTTGCATCATCTATTTGCTTCTTCTACTCAACTTCAAGATTGTAGGTATGCTTTACACCATATAGTTGAGCCAAGGACATCTTTGTTAGATCTCCGGATTGTCTTATGGCTGTGGTCTTTGTATTCCAGATTTCACCAAGAAATCTTACAAACTTTAGGTTGACTTCCTTGTTTTCGAAAGTCTTTCCTAAGGTTTTGAGATTGTTGATGAGAACATTGAACCTTTCGAAGAAAGTAGTGAGATTCTCATCAGATCTCATTGAGACCAGTTCTTATTGTTGTATTAATACATCCTTCTTGTTTTTCCCGATCTTATTGGTTCCTTCATTTCTTAGCAGTAGAGCCTCCCATGTTTCCTTTGATGTGGTCGTGTCAATCACAATCTCAAACATGTTATCATCAAGAGATTTGAATATTTGATCTATAGCTTTTCTCTCAACCATTTCCAGATCCCAATCCTTTCTAGACTAGAGGGATTTTCGTCTTTGAACTTCTCTCGTTGAATACTTTGGATCTGGCATCATTGGAATATTAGGCCCTTCCAAGACAATGTCTTGCATTCGTTCATCTATTGAGTTGAGATGTCCAATAATTCTCAGTTTTCAGTGATTGAGCTTGTTGAAACAGCATATTGGAGGTTCTCCACTGTTAGGACACTTGGGAAACTTTGGTGGAGCCATTGTTCTTCACAAAAACAAAATTGTTAGTAACTTCTTTGCAAATAATGACCTTTTTCTTTCCACAAACTGTTAAGTGTGGAAAGTCAGGCTCTGATATCAATTGTAAGGTCCAAGTTTCAACCTAGAGGGGGGTGAATAGGTTGTTTCAAAAATTTATTCAAACTTTTGATACGGAATACTAGTTCTTTGCAGTCCACTGTTCTATGTAGACTATTTAGGTAGTCAGCAGATGACAGTTGGTGATCTGCAACAGAGAATTCAAATTCTTTTAGTTTTTATCTTTCTTTTGGCTGTGATGATCTGTTTCTAAAAGTTCTAAATATCAATTCAGTAAAGGCAAGTAATAGACACAATATTTATAGTGGTTCAAACACTCGATATCAAATGATAATCGGGAGCATAGTCCAGTTTTTCCTTGGTGACCAGTGTAGTCAAGCCAAGAGGTGAGTATCACTATCTGCTTGTTTGAGCTTACAAGAAACTTCTTTTTACAAGTTATCTTACTTATACAAAAAGATAAAGAGCCTAGATCTTTTGCACAGATCCAAACTCTTGACTCTGCTGCAACCTTTGTTCTTCTCCAGACTCGTAACACTCTCTTCACTCTATCTTCATGATTTAGCTTTCTTGAGTAATCTCCGAATTTCTAATTTCTTTGTACTCTTTGCCTTTCAATCCTTTTTTCAACAGCATTACTACAATAAGCCTCAATGGTTCCCTTTTAAAGGCTCAAGGAACGAACCTATGTACAACACACTCTTCCTGGAATGACACTTTGCCACCTGTGTCCCCCATCATCTCGTTCCTGATGCTGGCTTTCCACTAGCTCCAGAATTTGTGTTGTTGCTACTTTAACTCAAATCTTCGCTTGACTGACTCTAGACCTTTGACCCAACCACTAGCAACCATCCTTTGCTATGCCCATCTGCTGCACCTTAGTCTGCATACTATACTGTGAGACCTCTTCTGCATCTGTCCCAATTACAACCTTTTTTGCACCCAGATCTACTGCACATTGATGCATTCTGTGTTAGTCCTGGTCTGCAAGCTCAGTCCTAAGATGCTTGAGACTTTGACATTCTTTTGTTGCTTATCAATACAATAGTTGTTTATCCAAAGTCCTCTATAGTAGTCTGTATCTGGTGGTTTGCACGACGCCCATACACCGCAACCATATGCTCACTGGCATCTAACCTAGACTGCAACTACCTATTTGACTTCTAGCCTAAACATTCTAATTACATTATAACTAATACATCTCAGTTTTGTTACATCAATTTCTATGCAAATGGAGGGATTACACATTCCTATCATCCTTCTTGACATGGCCTGGAAAGTTTATCCTTTTCAAACTTTACTTGTGGAATTCGTCTTACTAGGTTCTCTAAGGATAATCTGGCCATAGTTTTGAAGTTAAGATGAGCTAACCTTTTGTGCCATAGTCAGTTTGTGTCCTCAGCTTCTTTAGTGTAGAAACATGTTATTTGTTTTAACTGTGATAAGTCAAAGTCTACTGCATAGGTGTTTCCTTCTCTTATACCTATCAATTTGACTTTTTGTGTGATCTTATCTTTGACTTGATATAAATTATGAGTAAATGATACATCATAATTTTTGTCACACAGTTGACTAATGGAAAGCAAGTTATGTTCTAATCCTTTAACATAAGCTATATTTCTAAAGATTAAGGAACCTATACCAAGAGTTCCATAACCTTTAGTTGTACTTACTTTTCCTCCTCCGAAGATGACAAGAGGTCCTTGTTCCTTTTTGTAGTCCTCAAGGATTGATTTATTTCCTGTCATGTCCTAAGAATCCACTATCAAGATATCATATTCCTCTTTGCTTTTCCTGCATCAAAACATAGAGATCTTGTACATGATACCCACTCATATGGGTCCTCATATGTTAATTTTTGGAATCCACATTTGAATTATTTTCTTGTGGGAATTACAGCATTCGAAGGACTTATGACCAAGCTTGCCACAATTGTAGCAATAGACCTTTGGTCTTATGGTTTTTAGTGATCTGCTCCATTTCGTTTGCTGTATTTGAGATGAGCAGGTGTGCTTTAAGTGTGGCTTTCTCCGTGTTGTTATACACAATTTATTCTATACTAAATAGTTTGGGGCATGCT
The DNA here is from genome assembly GCA_001925005.1 of Drosera capensis. NCBI lineage: Eukaryota > Viridiplantae > Streptophyta > Magnoliopsida > Caryophyllales > Droseraceae > Drosera > Drosera capensis. The sequence goes on from LIEC01011626.1 coordinate 27,301, forward strand.
GAGCTTCATGAGGCTTTTCATCAAATATTTTTTGAAGATTCTTGGCCTTCTACTTTTTATCTATAAGTGCAGATGGTATGCTCCAGCTTTTCTCAGCTTTAGCAGTAGAGATATGTACTATCTGTGCAGTAGAGTTTTTGCTCTTCTGCATATTTGCTACAGTAGAGATAATCCTCTTCTGTAGAGTTCTTGCAGTAGTGTGCTTTATTTCCTTGGTAATGACTTTCTCATTTAATATATTGTTCAGCCAGTCATTATATCCTAATCCTATTTTGTAATGGGAGGATTGTCCTGAGTTGAGCAATTTTTGCAAACTCAAGGTCTTCCCATTCCAAGCATCTACTTGCTTCTCAAGCTCAGAATTTCTCAATGTAAGTGTTTCCACTACTCCATTGAGAAGTTTCACTTTTTCATTTGCTTTTATTGATTCTTCTTGAGTATTTACTAGACTGATGTTAGTCTCCTCATATGTTAAATTGCATTTCTTTTTTAGACGTGCAATTTGCTCAAGATTTTCTTTATTTTTCTTTAAAAGGGAAAAAAAGTTCTCAGAGGTTTCTTGAAGTACTTCCTTCAATTCCTCTATGGTGGTATCTGAATTTGAAAGATCAAATACCTGTTTCTTTTGATCATCCTTAGCTATGAGACATAGCTGAGTGTTTGATATTGTGTCTTCATCATCAGAGTCTGTATCGCTCCATGTCTTTGTACCATAGGTTTTGCCTCTTTCTTTCCTTCCAGAGTTGCCCTTGTTATGGTCCTTTTTGAATTTAGGTGCAGACGAGTCTTGTGTTGGTCGTCTGCATTGTGCTGCAAAGTGCCCTGCTTTTGACACATTTGTAGCAGACTTCCTTTTCTGCTTCCTTTGTCTTTGAGGGAAATTTCCTCTTGAAATTCCTTTTCTTGAATAGCTTCTTGAACTTCTTTCCTATCAATGCAAGCTCTTCAGATAGTCCTTGTTTGTAGTGATTTCCTCTTCTGCCATGGACTTCAGGATTTTTTCTTGAGCTTTGATAGCCAAAGTCTTCTTTCTAGCATCATCTATTTGTTTATTTTGCTCTCAACTTCGAGATTGTATGTATGCAGTACACCGTACAGTTGAGCCAAAGACATCTTCGTTAGATCTTTGGATTCCCTAATAGTTGTGGTCTTTGTGCTCCATATTTCACGAAGTGATCTCATAAATTTTAGGTTGACTTTCTTGTTTTTAAAAGTCTTTCCTAAGGTTTTGAGATTTTTGATGAGAATATTGAACCATTCATAGAAGGTGGTCAAATTTTCATCAGTTCTCATTGAGATCCAATCATATTGTTGCATTAGTACATTCTTCTTGTTTTCTCTTATTTCGTTGGTTCTTTCATTTCTGAGCAGTAAAGCTTCCCATGCCTCCTTTACAGTGTTTGTATGAACCACTATTTCAAACATGTTGTCATCAAGATCTTTGAGTATTTGGTTCCTTGCTTTTCTATCAACTTGCATTAAAACCCATTCTTCCCTTGACCAAAGTGACTTTGGTCTGTACACTTCAAGTGTTGTATTCATTGGATCTGGCATCATTGAGATGTGAGATCCATCAGCAATGATATCTTGCATTCTCTCAAGATGTGCAAGCATCCTCAACTTCCAATGGTTGAATTTTTCGAACGAACACGTTGGAGGTTCTCCACTGTTTTGACACTTAGGAAGCTTTGGTGGAGCCATTCTTCTTTACAGAAAACAAACTGTTAGTAACTTCTTTGCAAATGAGATAATGGTCTTTTCTTTCCACAAACTGTTAAGTCTGGAAAATAAGACTCTAATACCAAATGTAAGGTCCAAGATTCAACATAGAAGGGGGTGAATAGGCTGTTTCAAAAATAATTTAAACTTTTGATGCGCAATACTTAGTTCTTTGCATACCACTGTTCTATACAGACTACTTAGGTAGTCTGCAGATGATGCTTGGTTGTCTGCACCAGAGAGTTCAAACTCTGAGTTTATCTCTGTTTGGTTGTGATGATTTGTTTTTAACAATTCTAAATATCAAACAATAAAGGTACATAATAGGCACATTATTTATACTGGTTCAGACACTCGTTATCAAATGATAATCCAGAGCTTAGTCGTGTCTTCTCTTGATAACCAGTACAGTCAAGCCAAGAGGTGAGTATCACTATCTTCTTGTTTGAGCTTACAATAAACTTCCTTTTACAAACTATCTAACTTGTACAAAAGATGAAGGACTCAGATCCTTTGTACAGATCCAATCTGTTGGACTCTGCTGCAAAACGTGTTCTTTTGTAGAGTAGTGATACTTCTTTCACTGTGATCTTCACGAATTAGCTTTCTTGAGTAATTTTTAAACTTTTGATTGCTTTGCACGCTTGTCTTTCAATCACATTCAACAGCCTTACTTCAATGAGCCTCAACGATTCCCTTTTATAGGCTCATGGAATCATCTTCTACAGACTAGTGACACCCCCTGTGATCTTAACGAATTACCTCTCTTGATTAATCTTTGAACTTTTTATTGCTTTGCACACTTGCATTCCAATCACTTCAATGAGCCTCAATGGTTCCTTTTTATAGGCTCACGGAACGAACCGAGCAATATGGTATTGTTTCTGATGTGACCCCTTGCCACTCGTGTCCTCCACTATCTTGTTTCTGAAGCTGGAAGTCCACTACTTCTGAATTTGTGTCGTTGCTGTCTGTACCTCAAATCTTCATTTGAATGACTTCAGACCTTTGACCCCACCTTAGCAACTATCTTTGCTACAACCACCAGTCTGCATCCAGTATCGTAAGACCTAGTATGCACTCTGTAACCCTAGTCTTCACCAAGTCCCTGCTACAACTTCCAGTCTACACTTAGATCTGATGCACATTATGCTTCGTCTGCAAGATCAATCCCAGATCCTGAAGCCTTTGAGGGTCTTTTGTTGCTCATCAATGCCTTAGCTGCTTATCCAAAAACATCTCTAGTAGTCTGCATCTGATCGCTTACACAATGTCCATCATTTGTAGCCGTCTGCTGCTCACAATTCATCCTAGAATGCAACTATCTATTTGTTTTCTAGCCAAAGCATTCTAACTACCTTATGACTAATATATCTCAGTTTTTTTCCATCAATTTTATACAATTGGAGGGATTGCATATTCCTATCACTGGTTCAGCAAAAAGCAGACTACCGTGTCAACCTCTACTCCAGAAGCAGAATACATAGCTGCGGGAAGCTATGCTGCACAAATACGATGGATGAGATCACAACTTCCACACTATGGTATGATATTTTCTGAAACCTGAATATTTTGTGACAACACGTTTACAATAGCTATTTCAGAAAATCCAGTTTTTTCATTCAAGAACCAAGCATATTGATGTCAGATATCACTTTATCACAGATCATGTGCAAAAAGGTAACATTAAATTATAATATTTTTACAACAGAAAAAGAAATTAAAGACATTTTTATAAAACCTCTCGATTAGAGTAAGTTTATTCAATTTCGAGGAGAATTGGGTATACTTGATTTGAAACAATGAAACCGGCCAAAATGTTTTACTACTCTACTGCACATGTAGAATGCATACTATCATTATTTTATTCAGACTAGCATTATTTCTCTACTACTTGCTACACACGTGGAAGCAAACTATAAACAATATTGGAAAGAATATTAACTTTATAAAACAGTTTTCCTTAAATCACAAACGATCAAATTAATTGACTGATATTGCGTAACTGCTAGAAACTTCTAGCAACGATAATATTTCTGGAAACTATAAAAGGAGAAATTTTCTAAATGAAAATCACTTTACTCTATCACCTCTACTGCATAAAGAACTGAAAAACCCTAACTTTCAATTTTTTCAAATATATCATTATTTTATTCAGATTAGCATTATTTCTCTACTACTTGCTGCACACTTGGAAGCAAACTGGAAGCAATATTGGAAAGAATATTAACTTTATAAAACAGTTTTCCTTAAATCACAAACGATCAAACTAATTGACTGATATTGCATAACGGCTAGAAAGTTCTAGCAACGATAATATTTCTGGAGACTATAAAAGGAGAAATTTTCTAAGTGAAAATCACTTTACTCTATCATATACTCTCTCTCTCTAAAATGCTCTCATTCTCTCTTTAATTATTAGAAGCCCTCTACTGCATAAAGAACTGAAAAACCCTAACTTTCAATTCTTTCAAATATACTTTCAAAACTCAAGATTTTTATCAAATACGCTTCGAAAACACCAAATCAGAGGAGCAATCTGGCCCATCAAGAAAAGTCAAACTCCAAACTGGTGTTTTGTTCCATTTCAACACTTTACGAGATGAATCTAACGAGGAAAAGGAAGTTGTCGATCTGATCCAAGAAGCCGGACTCCAGTATTTCTATGAACGTACAAGAAGAACCTATGATGATAAATTACTTGATTTCATCGAAAAGGCGAAAGTCACAGATAACTTGTAACTGATTTCATATAACTCTACTATGAAGAAAGTTACAATCTACATCAAGGCAGATGACTTTGCTCAATTTTTCAACTTACCAAATAAAGGATCAAGGATCATTCCATCAACAATAGTGACAACAGGAAGGCATGCCATGCTAACCAAAGAGAGGTGGAATGAAGGAATAAGGACCATGAAGAAGTTCTTATCCAAACAACACAAGATGCTTGCGGATATTGTCAAGTAGGTCATTCTTTTCAAAGAATTCAGCAAAGATCAGATTACCACTGATCAGTAAGAAATCATGTGCGCGATCCTCACGAAATATGAAGTTAATTGGGCGCAAATTGCTCATGCATCAGCTTGCAAAAGCTGTGCAATCAAAGTTACCACTATTTGGAAGGATTATCAGCATTTTTCTCAAACAACAATTGAAGCTTTCTAACAAGGAAGGGAGGCCGTGGACGGTGGCCAAACAAATAGATGTCAAGAAAATAGGCAAGCAGTCTATTGGACTTACAAAGAAGACTGTAGCTATGCAACCTATCATCAAA
>LIEC01011628.1:0-16788 GCA_001925005.1 Drosera capensis
ATTTTCTCATTATCTCTTATCCTTCATTAGTATAAGTATCTAAGGCTTGGGTCCCCCCTTTTAAAAAAAAAAAAAAAAAAAATATAACATTTTCTTCCACCAAGTGCATTGTCAATATAATTTCTTATTCAATGATTTAATGAGATAACATTAAAATCTTATCTAGATCAAAAATCAATAAAGATATGTGATTATAAATATTTCTCAACATAATCAATCATTGACAAACTGAGAACAAGAGAGAACAAGTATACTATTCTTCGTATTATGTTCTTCAAACAATTTAGAAACAAGTTATTTAATTTATTTTTAATTTATGCAATGTTGTTCTTATTTTATGATCATATTATTTAAATTTTAATCAATCTATTATATATATAAATACATAAAATTATTTTGTGATAAGTCAAGATCATGGGACATGGGACGCTGACATATAGACGTTATTAATTTTTTTAAATGTTCATGAATTTTTTTATAATATTTATAACAAAAAAATATAAGAAATCATTGCCATAAACCTATAAACAATTATATTATGATAAAAAAATTATGAAGAATCGTACAATTATTATATACATATATACAAAACAACATTAATAAAAAAATTCGCACAAAATCAAAATAAAAACATATAAATACACAAAATCATAATAAACATAAAAATATATAATTCAATTAACATACAAACATATAAAAAGATCATAAACAAAATTACTATTTAACATATAAAAAAATAAAATAATCATTAAAAAACTTGGTATTACAATGAAAAAAAAACCAAAGAATATCATATAATCAATCAAAATTTTGAAAACAAAAACATAAAAAAATCTTATTATCCATCAGAAATTTTAACTTTTTTTATATCTTTCACAAAAAACAAAATCTGAATTAATTATTTTTTTAAAAAATTGAAAATAAAAATAGAAAAAATATTCTATTATTTTATCATGACATATCATAATTTCGTTTAATGTATATCATAAAAAATCACAAACAAAAAAATCATCATAAAAACAATATAATAATTTAACATATAAACATATAAAATAATTATAAATAATTTGTGCAATCCACGTGATAATAACCTAATCAATATAAAAAAAGAATACTAAACGTCCTTTTATTCCCTCACGGCCTCACCCGACAAAAGCAACTTGGGATGGGAATGGCTCTTAAACTATTATAAGCAACAAACCAGTTCTCTTAAACTATTATGGACACCAAAATTTGATTAATCCCAAAATCCCAATAATACTCTTTCGACATCAATAGCAGCCCATCTGCGAGAATCTTTGCTATCCTAACCCCAAAACAAACAATAGGAAATTCCTTTCTCGTCCACACCTCTCTTCTCTCTCTCCACTCAAAGCAAGCAGTCTCCATCGGATCCACTCAACTCGTTTCTCATTTTCTCCCTCTCTCTTCAATGGCGACGAAGAGCATTCTGGTGACGGGCGGCGCGGGTTACATCGGCAGCCACACGTCGCTGCAACTCCTGTTGGGCGGATTCAAGGTCGTCGTCGTCGATAACCTCGACAATTCCTCCGAGATCGCGCTTCACCGCGTCAAGGAACTCGCCGGCGATTCCGGCCGCAACCTTGTCTTCCACAAGGTAGGGTTTCCTTTGCTCGATCTCTCATTGTCGCTCGTCGTGTCTCTGATCCGCTCGATTTCGGGGAATTTGATGTCTTCGTTGGTGTTTGAGATTGCTTGTTTGTTTGATTATGTGATTTGAGGATCGGATTAGGAGAACAATATAGATATTGAGTTTGGAATATCTGTTTTTTTTTTTTTGGTACTCACAAGGAAACAACACATTTTAACATGTAGATTGATTATTAAATCGAAAAATTAGTCACTAATGTTTACCATAGATCTGGTTGTACGGCTTACAAATATTTAATTCATAGGCGGTGGTGCACGTGGCGATTTTTGTTTCCTCCTTTGAGGTTTGTTGAACTTGAAGTTACCTAGTTGTCCTTTGATGGCATTAGATGTGGAAAAGATCTCGATCTCCTTTGATCGACTACTGGTTGTTGCTGAAGTTTGGTGATGATATGATTGTATTGTTGTACTTTAGTATAAGATGAATGAGCAGCTTTCCTTTATCATGTCATAGGATAGGGCTCCTTGTAATATCATTTGTAATTATATTATAGTGTTAAAGTCACGACTCATGAGTAAGATCTCAAAATCCTTAAAACGGGATGAAACACTGTATTTGTAACTAGAATACTTGAAGAGTGATTGCGTTTGAAGATCTCAGTTCTGAAAGAAACTGGATGGGCTGGAAATACACAACGCAAAGACGATTTCGGAGCAGAAATTAAGTATATAGATTGCGTGATTTTGTTTGAAGAGCTCAGATTTGAAAGAATCCAAACGAGAGGAAATACGCGAAATAATCTGAAAGACTTTGGGAGCAAAAATTAAATACATGGATTGCATCTTTAAAGCACATTGCGTTAAACTATAGTCTGGCAATATGAATCAACAAACAGATCGCGTGAGAGCTATGCCTATCCATGATGACATATCTTTCTTTTTGTGATCAACATTGCTTCTAAAATTCCTAGTGATTTAGCCAATGATTAATCCGCTTAAGTGGTAAGAGAATATCTGTCTCCTGATCACACTGGTCTCTTTCGTAAAAATGGAGTATTGAAGCTTAATAGTGGGAACTGATGTGTTAACAAGCTTCATGTAGTTTGAGTTGCTCTCTTTTTGGGGGACAGAATGCGTATTCGTCATCTTTCAATACCAATCACGTGAATGTAATAATCTCATTGTTCTTGATTTCATTTCTTTCTGCAGATAGATCTACGGGATAAGCCAGCACTTGAAGAGCTATTTTCTTCTACCAAGTAAGGCAGAATTTCTAAAATAGAGTATCCTCATGATTTTTGATTGGCTTAGCTATTGAGGCATCGAATATATTCTACTTTGAACGTATTACTAAGCTAGCACTACCATTGCCTATTTTATCATGTTGCGCATTTGTGTTTGTGTCTGCTGTCATTTGCTTCTGATACTTTTTGTCTCAATATACATGATGCATTCTGTAACCTGCATGGTTCATGAGATAAATTCATTTCTTTGGTTTTTTTTTATTATTAATCTTGCTGATGTTCCAGATTCTATGCTGTCATTCATTTTGCTGGGTTAAAAGCAGTGGGTGAAAGCGTACAGAAGCCATTGCTTTACTACGATAACAACCTTATTGGTACGATAACCTTGTTGGAAGTCATGGCTGCTCACGGATGCAAAATGGTATTTATCCCCTTGATCTCTATTCGATCAATTATTTTTCTTATCATCCGCAAATCGATGGCCAGAATTTGACCACATTAAGAATCTTCGCTTATTTTGGGTTTTCTTTACGCAAGTTTTAATTTAGGGTCTAGCATTTATCTGAATCCGAAATTGATTTTTCAAGCCTCTGCTTTTGTCATGTGGTCATTGTAGCTTTACACGGTTATCCGGTCATTGTAGCTTTACATGGTTGTTTGGTGTTTCCTTGGTGTGATCAACTTGAAGTTGAATGTTTGTGTCTATATGTTTTAGTTTTGTTGTAATCTTACATAATTTCCTCTCTTTTTTTTTTTGAAAAGAAATTTCCTTTTATCCTCTATTTGGAAATCCTTTTATTGAAGCTTATTTGTGCTCACTCTTTCCCTATGCAACGCAACGTTTCAGCTTGTGTTCTCATCATCTGCCACCGTTTATGGTTGGCCAAAAGAGGTTCCATGTACAGAAGAATTCTCCCTATCTGCAGCAAATCCATATGGCCGGACTAAGGTATGTATGCCCACTGAGAACATGATGTTCTGAATTTCGAGATCTTGCGGGCGATGAGGTGAAATTAAATTGGTTCCTTTTTCGTTCTATTTAATGTATAGTGTTTAATCAGTTATCAATGTCTCCTATTTAATGAAGTTGATTGTTTCAGCTTTTTATCGAAGAAATCTGCCAGGATGTTTATCGTGCGGATTCAGAATGGAAAATTATCCTGCTGAGGTACTTCAATCCAGTGGGTGCACATCCTAGTGGCTATATTGGTGAAGATCCACGTGGAATCCCGAATAATCTGATGCCATTTGTGCAACAAGTAGCAGTGGGAAGGCGGCCTGCTTTAACTGTATTTGGATCTGATTATAATACTAAGGATGGCACTGGGGTATGATTTCCATTTTATTCATAACTTCTCGGCCCTTATTTGGGATCCTACCATGTTATCAGATGGCTTGCCATTTTCTCTTGAACGTCTGATCCCTTTTCTTGGTTTTCTGAATTTATGCAAGTCTCTGGAGGAATCTTGAGAAAATGATGAAGTTAGTCATAACTTTGATTTCTCACCTAACTTGTAACACTCAAAAGCTTTCCCTCCTTTCCCACTTAAAGAAGTGTGTCTATATCAGAAGCCAAAACAAGGAACGAAGTTCTTGTCTTCTAGCGTTGCTCTTCAATATCAGCAAATCAATCGATTTGGAGTGGGAGAAGTAATAGGTTCCAATATCATCAATGAAGCAGATAATCTTTACATTTTTAAGCTATATAGTTAGTCCTTTTCTTTGGTTCTTTTTTCATTGTAGAATACAGCCTGCGTGTCTGAGCATTAGACTTCTTTGTTATAGACTTTGTAGAGGCCATATCTGCCCGCCTTTCCTCATTCTGCTGCATACGGAGTTTTAATTTGTCATACTTTCTGCGCATTTTCATTTACAGGTACGGGATTACATTCATGTAGTTGACTTGGCTGATGGACACATTGCTGCTCTACGCAAGCTAGATGACCCTGGTGTAGGTTAGTATTCATTTGGGTGTTATAATTTATGCTTCCTGCTATGTTTTGTTTGGTCTGGTACCTCTTGATCTCTCCATTGCTCTGAAGATGATGAAATACTTCGCATGACTATGTGTGACTGATAAATTGGTGAAAAGTGTTTCCAATTTACTCATGCTTCGGTAGTATAAATATTTACCATGATTTTTGTGATACTTTTCTTGGGTTTAATAACTCCACAATTCTGCACTTTATGGAATTTTCTGGCAACATTACAATATATGTGGCCCGAAAGTTGTTTTGTTTAATTCCAATATGAAATGATTTTGGTTCTGTACTACCTGAGAAGCTGCTTCTAATTAGTACTCATTGCAACACCCCTCAAATGTACTTCAAGGTTGCAGCTTGTTAAGGTCTTGATTTATACTTGTAGAATATTTTCTCAAATAGACCTGATGATCGGTCAATGCAGGTTGCGAAGTATACAATTTAGGAACAGGAAAAGGTACATCAGTCTTGGAAATGGTAGCAGCATTTGAGGAAGCCTCAGGAAAGGTAATTGTTGATGGAAATTTCCTTGGGATTTCATAATCTCGTAGCAGCTAGCGAAATTCACTCTGAAGTTCACCAAGTGGCAAATCCATGTGAAAGTGCTGCATTGTACACCAATTGACAAATTTCACTTAATGAGCTAGATTATGTATGCATCTGCATTAATGCCACCCGATTAAGTACTTGTTTTCCTCCAGAAAATTCCTCTCAAAATGGCTGGGCGACGCCCTGGTGATGCTGAGATTGTTTATGCATCGACAGACAAAGCAGAGCGGGAGTTGAATTGGAAGTAAGTTCTTTTTCTTTGCTCTACTTCAGACTGCCAGGAAGTTGATGCACTAACCAGCACGTGTTTAATTGGGGCCAACCCTTTACCTATCAACGGTTTCTGCCCAATCTGGGTTATGCAGTTACTTTTTGTGGTTTTGGATTGGTTATTCTGTGAGATGTGCATTGAGTTGCAGTACCCGAACTAGACTTCGTATGAAATCTGCTAGTAAATGTGAAAATGGTATGTGGTTCAGAAAGCTGAACTTCTAGTATGTCAAGGCATTTCTTATTTTGTTGAGCTCTACTCGTGTGTCTGATGCAGGGCAAAGTTTGGGATCGCAGAGATGTGTCGTGATCAGTGGAACTGGGCTAGCAAGAATCCGTATGGCTATGGCTCACCTGAGAAGACTGACTGATCAGAAGAGTGCTTGAGCTTTATCATGCACCTGGGGCATCGGCCTTGTCGCTGTGCTTCTTGTCTAATGCGATCTAGAGAATAAATAGCAGTGATAAAGTTTCGTATGAAGCTCGATCTATATGTAAAAGAATATTCTGTGTAAAAGAGTGATCCTTGTTTGTCATGACTCATGTTTATGATGAACAGTGGTTGTTTTTTGCAAAATAAAGATCAACGTGAATGAAAATTCGTTTCATTACAGCGGAGCGCCTGAATACTTACCACCCAAAAACCGATACAGCTTAAAGACTGAAACATAACTTAAAATGGTACTCTTTTCTGTGCTAATATAAATTTAACATTCATGGAAGGAAAAAGAGAGTGTGTGAGAGGTGTGTTTGGTGAAAAATAAATAGTTGAGATTAAATAGTTAAAAATAAATGATTAAGATTAAAAGATAATATTTTAATCTTAATTATTCATTTTAATTATTTAATCTCAACTATTCATTTATTATTAGAGATATTTATATCATGACACATATTTCCTAAATCATTTATTGAAATACTATTAACAATCAAACATGAATTTCTAACCGTTTCATACTCCATTATTATAAATTTTGATAAAAGTAACTTTCAAAAGAGAAAAAAAAGGTTGAAGTAATTTTAGTTGTTGGGTCACCTCTTCATATGCCGTAATTTACCACAATGAACCTACTACTCCCTACATCCCACATTACATGTAACGGTTTGATTCGATATAAGTATTTTCTGTGTTTATTTTTTTGAATTTTGATGAAAAACTTATATTATTATATTTTTATATTGATAATGAGATTTATCGTAACAATTGAGAAGAAAGACAACGAAATATAATCTAACAAAAAATGATAAATTTGATATTTCTTAGAATAAAAATTTATCAAAAAAAGAAAGATCGCATCAAATCAAAAGAATAAATAGCGAGAGATGTTGGTGCGTTTGCCATACGTATTGAAAGCATGTTAGTTTAATAATTATATCGGATTATCTTCGGTGCTGTAATGTACAGTTTCTGGGCTGCTGTACAACACCGCGTTTTGGAAAAGAAAAAAACACCACCACAATACTGCATTTTGAATCCACTCCAGATTCTTTTTCTTTCGTTTTTACGGCACGACGTCGTCTCATCTCAACTTGGCTTTTGAACTCTGCGTTCTATATCCTTATTCCCCAGACTTGTCTCATGGTCTTTTCCTCTACATTTTCACTCTGCTTCACATTCTTTTATGAGCATTTCTTCTTGGTCTGATGTGAAAACAGAGATGGCTTCATTAAAGTGCCGAAGTTCCACCATACGTATTGGCTCAAACCAGTGACTGGGATTAATTTTTATTGGTCTGTTTGAGCAAAACAAAGAGTGCATCTCTTTGTATGGCTACATGGCCGTAGGTTATTGCCATAATGTCTTTGCAAACTTCTTCTTTTTTTTTTTGACAATGTCTTCGCAAACATGTTTGCTTTTGTTTTGTTGTAGTTAGGGAATATCCATGGTTTCGTTAAAGAAAATGCTTGGTCTCAGTCTGTATGCTACGGCCTGAGATTTATATCCCCCCTTTCTCACCTGCTCATCTGCGAAACTTGGCTACATAACTCATCAGGCCTCTTTTCTTCTACAGATAGCCAATGTCGTTGGGTTCGTTGTTGGACCTTCTGGCATCAACTTGCTGTTTTCTCGCTTCCTTCGTAAGGAAGGTATGACAAAGATCAACTTGATGGATACTGAATCTTGAATGACATTGTATATGTTTGCAGGAGTTCCAGTTGTCATGGGTATGTTCTTCACATTCTACATTGGGACAAAGGTAAATCCTATGCACAGCTTAGAACACTGTCAGAGCATAATCAAAGGTTTAGCCCAGGAATCATAATGTGGAGAGTTGTGGTTCTTTTGCAGCTTATGTTTTACATCCGTGATGCCAGTCAGAGTAGAGGTTGTAGTTAGTGGGATGAGTAGATCGCTCGGCTTTGAGATTTTCCCATCCTTGACAGAGAACAAGTTTTTCATTTGTTCGGCTTCGTAACTGATTGGAGCCTCCTGTAACTTGATTCTACCACTTATCTTGTTCAGACCACATGTTTTTCCCAGTCCGTCCTGTCCTTGCTTTGTCCTGGTTTTGTTTTCATCGCAAAACTTCCAAATAAACCAAAGAGCTCTTGCTTTCAAAATAATAATAATAATAATAATAATAATAATAATCCAAAGAGCTTTTGTTGAAAGATGTCGATGATAGTCATGGTGAATCTCTCAGTTACATGACTACAGGTAGTTCGAGCAAGCTTTAAGAACAAACCCGCTATGATCAATTGGAGGGTCCAAGACAACAGTTACAAGGGCTTAAAAAGTGAAGATCTGAATACCGAAGATTGCTTCGAATTTCAAGAAACCAAACATAGCGTGCTGATAATGATATCCTGTTCCATGGACAATTACCATATTACTGCAAACATATCACAGGATGATGGTTGAAAGTGGAATCAGATCTGTACGTTCCAAGATTAGGGCTAAATGTTTACAACGCAGTTACGAAGTGACTTCCAACTTCAGTCCTATTCAAGTATCGTGTTCGAACTGTTTTGACAGTCGGTCTTCCTATTCCTTCTTGTCATGAGATGACCCCTCCAATTCTTCCACGGGCTTAGTCTGGTTTAAGCTCGATTCTGCGTTGGCGAGAAATGCAGGATCAGGCTGATGCTTGTCAGAGGGTTCTTTCATAGCCATGTAAATGTAGAACGCAACTAATACATTCACCGTTATAACCGCAAGGAAGCCACTGACAAGGGTTTTCGTGTAAGGAGACATATCCACAAGACCTGTCAGAAAATTTAAACAAGAAAGATGGGAAAGCAGTCAATTAAACTTCGAGAATCATCGCATATTATAAGTTTGCATCTACAGCAATAGGAAGAGCTGGTTGATGACAAGAGTGGAGAAACCTCCACTATTTTTCCTCGAACACAATTTATCTCATGGAATCTGATTGCCTTTTCATGGCAACTCTTGAAAAGAAGTCATAAAGCAAATGGAAAGTGCAAAAAGCATCCTCGAAACTCTAGGTAGTATGGATCAAGTAGCATCAGTAACTTAGGCTGTCTAGAAGACTGCATAATTTTCACAAAACTCGCTTACAATAGCAAATAATGTGGTACATTTGACTAACCATGATAAACACTAAACAGAACTATTCCGGTTCACTTATGTTGATATTTAGACAAAGCTATGAGAAATCATGCCAAGAGGATTTGAGAGTTTGACGAAGTATTATCATGAAAAACGCTTTGGCAGCTGCCTAAAAGCAGCTGGTACCTTTGTTTGGGACTTGAAACTATGGAGGATGTATCCGGCAGCTAAGTTCAACGCAACACAAAAGCATTGTGGTGGTTGTTTTGACAAATCTCTACCTTCATCCTGCCACTGTGACCAGCTTTGCTGTCTAATTGGTTACAGTTAAGCAAATTGTTGGCAGTAGAAAGAACAGAACAACAACCAAGGCAACCCAATTTCTATCAGTACCCGAAGTTGTGAATGAGAAGAGGCATAGGTTGCATTAATGAACTAAACAATCAAAAGCCTGATCCAATTACTACGTCACCCGGAGAACTTTGCAGCTCTAGATTAAAACTAATATCAGTCATAACAGATGAATTGTTCATTTGACAGAATATTGAACTGCCAGGATAAAGTCTCATAAATAGATTGTAACAACTCTAGAAATGATCATATTCTTTTTCAATTGTCAGTGAATTAGTACGACTGAATCTACCTCAGCTTTCCTTGTTACAATTTTCTACTATTTTCGCCTGACTGCCTATCTGGCTATCTCCAAACCTCTGTGACAGTTCAGTAAACTGGATCACTATTCGCCACATACTTCATCAAAGCATGTGATCCAGCTGATTCCAAGCAAAAATATAGCCTGAATCTTGGACGAAAGCAAAGAAATTAAGTAGAGTCAACCCAAACATGAGTTTCCAACTTAAGGAATCACAACCGCCATTGAAGCCAACTAATAGCTGCCTACTTATTACTCCATAACTTTTCTTCCCGTTATGATCGAAGGGTCCATCATGTATCATGAGCTCGCCATCCTTAAACCGTAAATGACAGAAGCTTTGTAAGCCAAGTGGCCTGAACCTAAGGAGGATGAACGTGAACATTATCTTATCCTGGATCCTTACCCTTTGGAGATCTATTTCTTTCCTTGGGAAACAAGGACAAGATTATTACAAACATGATAAAAATCAAGGAAATGCCCGTGTAGGGTCTATCAACACATGAAACAATTCTATCGCAACATTTCCAAAAACTCACACACACAATTCATCCTTGATAATCTAGTCAGAGCAGCTAACCCTACGAACCGTGTCCATTAAACTACAATCCAAAATCCTCGGCAACCACATTCACACAAGGAACACTAGCCACTTGGAATGCATTTTCGGTGTTGTTCTACCCTCTTATCTGATAAGAACTAAATACCAAAAACCCTCGAATCCCCTACAATCATTATACAAAGCACAGTCTCTCCTACAACACGAAGTCCAAAACAGGATGTCTCAAAAAATCACACACACACACACAATCTTGTTCTCCAACGAGACAAATAAGACAACTCATAGAGACCATACCAGGAAACGAGTTAAGCTGGAAAGCATAAACGATCGCAATTGGCACTACCCACATGACGACCGATACCACCGAGAACTTCTTGATCACTTCCTCCATCGTCACCATAACCTGCAACAATCACAACACCATCAACCAACATATCCTAACCTAACTCGATAAATGCTAATAACACTAATATTTCAACATTCCCTTACAAACTCGCTCCAATCAGTCCATCATCATCAAATCAAATGGGATACATTAAACATGAGCGATGAGCTTTTGGGTGCCATTTTATTAGCAAGAGGACACAAGCTATATATACCTCGGCGATGACGTTGAATCACTAGAATTCGAGATTGCGATGATCCGCTGAAGAGGAGCGGTGACTTCCGGTAACTGTAATTGGAACGCCGGCGGGTTGAGATCGGAGGTGCAATCGCGTCGGCAATGAGCAAAGCTCCGGTTCCGGTGTCGCCGCTTGTTTACTATTAGGGCTTTGGTCTCAGCTGTTCACATTGGGTGGGTGACTTCTATGTTCCTTTGCTTTGTTTCGGTTTTTCATTCCTCTTGAATCTACATAATGATCCCAATTTACTTGTCATTTTGTCATCCATATACGGTTATCAGTTCTGTTTCGTATGACACCTAAGAAATCTTAATCACAATTTTGAGAGTATACTTTTTGTTAAATAAAGCTCGAATTCGAATTTATTGGAATGGATAAAAAAAAACGAATATTGAAAAATACATATAAATTTATCAAAAAAAAACCTTAAACATGATGCCTTTTTGCGATATTTTGAAGTCTAATCTTGCTGTGTACTATAGTCATCAGTTTAATCCTCTTAAACAAGATCTTAAATGAGTTAATCGTATATGGGAGAGTTTGATGCTATTAGCAAGACTTCCAATAAAAGGCAACAGAGGAAGTATCTCCTCATCCTATATCTTCAACGGTACACGACAAACAACGGGAACTATAAACAGGTCCGCACCATTCTTTACAAGGACTCTAATTTACATGTGCTAGACTCATTCCTAAATGAATCGAGCTACCAATAAACACGAACTTTATTCAATACTTATATACAGGTGCACAACATAATACACCTTAGACAACCTTTTATGTACACTTGCTCGTCAAACAAACTGAATACATTAAGTTCTCCAGGAATGACAGTATCGGCAAACCAGCAGCACCCACATTGTCGTCCAGAACATGTTCCTCAGGCGAGTGATTGATTCCCCCACGACAACGAACAAACAGCATTCCCACCTGCTTTTA
The DNA here is from genome assembly GCA_001925005.1 of Drosera capensis. Lineage (NCBI taxonomy): Eukaryota > Viridiplantae > Streptophyta > Magnoliopsida > Caryophyllales > Droseraceae > Drosera > Drosera capensis. The sequence goes on from LIEC01011628.1 coordinate 11,947, forward strand.
CACACGAGTTTGCACCATTAGAGAACTTTTTCCATAGGAAAACAGTTCGTTAGAATATGACTGGTCGAGGTTACAAACCATTACCTTTGTCAGATGAGCCATGGCCATTGCGTCATGCCCAGCTCCAGTCATTAGCATGGACACTTCGATTTCAACCTTACCAGCCATTTTCTTGAATGCGGTGCGGTGCGAGCAGCAGACGCATCAGACTTCAGCTCAGAGCTCAAGTCGGGGTCGGACATCACGGCATTTGCATCATGCTGGTAGTACCCGTGAAAGAAAATGATTACAGAAATCAAAGTGAAACGTAAACGCAGATAACAGAAGGCCTCAACTTTTGCACTAACTGCAGAAGGCCACAACATGTTTTTCTCTAAGTTGCTACCTTATCTGTAAGCAACGGTCAAGGGCCAACATGTGACAAAGCTTAATTAATGAATCTGGTGTGATATGACAAAATTTCACATATGTGTGATTTGCCTGATCTGGTTTGATAAAGACTTGATTTTACTTATTTATTTATTTATTTTATTTTATTGGAAAAAAAGTTTGAAGCTTGGTTGCTCTATCAGGTATGATAATGAGCCTAATAAAACAGAAACAAACTTTGCGTTCAATCATGCAAGAAACAGATCTCTTGTCACAAATATCATACATCCGGCTCAATAACTCATGCAGAACAGCCTCACGCTCCATGCCATCTATAGTCCGTAAATCTATAGTAAATGCAGCCTGGACATAAAAACCATAATAATTAGGATCTGATTGCCCGAATGAAATAAAAAGGATACCTACTATGCACCAGGACCCTTGCCTGCCCGGGGATGACATTACTTGCACTTGGCCAGCACAATATCTAACCGGCAGTGCATACAAGAGAGCTAGAAAGAGAATCAATCATAGAAGCACTTCTTCCGTCTATGAAGGTAGATAATCCCCAGGGCGTCTACATAAACTTTCCAACAGGACCATCAACTCTGCAGCAGCTGCCATGGGATCTCGGCGCATGGACATCGGGACAGTTCCAGCATGCCCCTGTGAACCTGCCACTGTTACCTGCAGTGTGACTTCATATCATTTTTCTTATTTTACAAGAACAAAGAAGTGAAGAATGAATTTCATTTTCGCATTGAAAGTAGCCCTGTCATGATGTTTACAAGAATAAAGACTATTATGTACCTTTAGCCTCGTCTGCCCAGCTATGCCTTTCACTGGACCAAGAGGAAGACCAACTGATTCAAGCACTGGCCCTTGCTCAATGTGAATCTATTGAGTGAAATGAAACCAGTAGAAAGTGAGAATCGACCCTCAAAACAGCCTGACAATTATCAGATCATAAAAGTAATAAGACTTTTTAAGCTATCCATTTTGATCCTCATACCTCCACATAACCCCAAACAGACTTGGGTTCATACTTCGTCTGTATCAAGCTTTCTTCGGTCGTATCGATCGAGCTCTGGTGTAGGATCTCCCTGAACGATCTCCCATTGAATATGAAACATGCAATTTTAGCAACAACTTTTGCAAGGAACTTATGTTAACGTCACTTCGAGTGATGGGAAGAGAACTCTTGTCTGTTATATTCAAAACTGAAGGCTGTAATTTGCCAGCCAGAGCAGCACTTCCCAAAAACGTTGATTGAAACCTAATACCCTCTTTGTTAAATTTGGGAAGTAGTTTTGTTTGATTTGTTTTTGGATGATAAGAACAAATTCTGTATCTACTTCTACATCTACAACTAGCAAATTACATGTGATTTTATACTGGCCAGCGTAGGCGTGCTTTTGGTAAGTCAAGGAAAGCTGCTCCAGGCGAGAGGTGCTGCAAAATCTCACAAAACTGCTCCAGACTTGAAGTGGTGTGGTCCAGCGTGCTGTAAAGTGGCGGCGGCATATTTAACACTCTTCATCACTGAAGGCTATCACCTGTTAACTTCAAGAGTGAGCATGGCTAATGAAAGTAACTCCAGACTTGCAAGTTAAATGACTTATAAATGATTAACAATGGAATACAAGACAAAAACAAAGCGCCAACATAGTGACTGTGACTGACATACAGGACATGAAGACCTCGAAGATAACGGATCAAAACTTGGAGTCCGTATATTCGCTATCTATTCTTATAAGTGTTATAATAAACCCTATTATTATAAAAAAAATTTTTTTTTGTTGAAACCTTATAAATTAAACACTCATATAGATTTTTATGAAATATTTTCATCAAAACATGATAGATCAATAAAAATGAACTTAAACATTTGGATTTGTATTTTGTTAAGAACTTATCTTTATCAAATTGAGTGTCAAAACACACGTCTCTTGAGCTCTCAGACTTCCTTTCCTACTCGAGTCCAAAACACTCAATTTAATCAAATCACAAATTTTAGTTAAAATATCATTATACGTATACGGTTGAGCTTTGCAGTGTTCTGTCTTGGTTCCACAGTTCCATCGCAAACGTATGAGTTAAAGTGAGACAAAACCAACCAAAACAAAAACCTCGGTCTACGAAACCTCAAAGCGCCGGCAGCCATCTCAGGTGCTTTTTCCGTTTACCACTCATCATCCTATACCCCAAAATCTCATCTTTAATCTACCATTTTCATCTCGTCGAATTCCAACATCCATTCATATAATCGCATCTCATTGCTCTCTCCTTCGATTTCAGGGCACACCGGCACACACTCTCAATGTACTCATACAAATGGGAACTTCACAAACCGATCTATATTTCATCTAATTCCTCCCATAATTTGTAAAAAATGCGGTGGATTATAAGATTAGGGCGAAGATTGGCATCTGAGTGTTGCCCAAAACCCCAAATATCAACTGGGGTTTGTTCAAAATCCGAAATTTCATCTGGGTTTTGCCAAAAACCCCAAACTTCAACTGGGGTTTGTCCAAAACCCTTTGCCTGGTTAATGCCAAGAAGCTATGGCCAGCCAGCTAGGAAAGAGGATGAGGAAGAGCCAGAGGAGGTGGAGATTGATCCAAGGAAGCTTCCTGCTGATGATGACCCGGCCAATTTCGATCCCGCGTGTCATCGTAGCCCTCCAACTGAGCGCGTGTTTAGATTAGTGGACGAGGTGGCGTCATTGACGATGATAGAAGTGGGGGGGTTGTCTCAGATTTTGATGAAGAAAATGGGAATAACTGAGCCTCCGGTTATTGGGGTTATGAAGCCTGGGGCAGCATCGGGGTTGGCTGGATTGACTGCCAAGGGTCCTGCTGTGGAGGCTCAGGAGGAGAAGAAGGAAGAGAAGAGTGTGTTTGATTTGAAATTGGAGGCGTTTGATGCTGCGTCGAAGATCAAGGTGATTAAGGAAGTGAGGGCGTTTACTGAGTTGGGGCTCAAGGAGGCGAAGGAAATGGTCGAGAAGGCTCCAACTGTGTTTAAGAAGGGTGTGCCCAAGGAAGAGGCTGAGCAGATTATTGAGAAGATGAAGGCTGTTGGAGCAAAGGTCGTCATGGAATGAGGATTTTTTTCATAGCCTTGTACTCCTTATGAACTTGTCCAAAGGTAAGGTTTCAATGAAAATCACGTTCATGTACTGCACAATATCTTTGAAGTTTGAATATTACATCTAATCTAAATAACTCAAACCTAGTTTACATCTTATTCATTGTGTCATTTGAGATTGGAAGAAGAAGCTGCGTGTACTTATCTATTAGATCGTTGATGATGAGCTGTCTTTCTTTAACGTCGTACTTGGCCATAAAAAATTTTGAGATCCCCATTTTCGACCAATGGTCAAGCTGAAAGTATCTCTGTTTTTCTTTTCTTGGTTTCAGTGACTGTTCTTTTTAGCTTTCATTTTGGTATCCCGCTATAACGTTGAAAAATACTGAGTGTTAAACATTGATCCTAGTGGTTCGTCAAATTATGAAAAATGGGTACAAGAATCAGCCGATCAAGTTTGAAGCAAAATACAACTGGTGAAGTATCCAAATGGCTCCAACACAAGTTACCCGCAATACTATGACAAACTAGAATTGTAGCTAATCTGTACTCCTTCATGTATCATCGAATGCATTACATAAAGAGATTAACATGCGAGTCATCCGGTTCTGTGCCATGTATCTTTTCAACTACATGATTGTGGCTGGGTTTTTCATGATATCCAATCTTGGTGGCATTTAGTTTAGTTTGTTATTGATTGCTCATCCTCTCTCATTATTTTTCCTATCGGATGGAAATGTGATTGTGTATTATTAACATATTGTTTTGACCAAAAAAAAAACCCTTCTCATTTGATTTTATAGCTGGCCAAACCACGAAAATTGTGCCTTCCTCATTTCCTCTACCTCTCCCTTTGTCGATTTGTCCTTCCTCTCTAACGACGAGAGGCCTTCCTTTAGATTGAATCATGTCAGCTTCTTCCCTTAGCTGATGCAAGAAAACAACTTGAAGTTGAACTAGATGACTGGCCGGCTAACTAGCCTTTCCCGGAAAATATGGTCAAATATAAAGGACTACCCTAAATAATATGCCAAAAAAAAAAAAAAAAACCACGTGTGCTCACACACACACACACACACACAAAGGCATTCCAACAAGAAGTGAAAAACAGAAACAATTAGTTTTAACTTTTTTTGGGGGGTTTCTTGCACAGCTTAATGTATCAGAATCATTTTTGGTAATTTAGCTGATAATTTTCTCCAAACTCATCCCTTCATTTTTCTGCTTTTGTTGATTCTCTTTGGCTTCATGCATTCATTCTTTGTACAATAGAGTGTCATTCTAATGCCCTTGAAGCATTTTCTTTGCATGGTATTCCTGTTTTGTCTTTCTTTCTTCTTCTTTGTGTGTGTGTGTGGAGGGGAGGGGGGGGGGGGGGGGGGA
>LIEC01011628.1:16861-87455 GCA_001925005.1 Drosera capensis
GGATGGTATTAGACTCTTTCCAAACATATTTTGTTTAGAAAAACTTTGTATGGCTCCCTATGTCGAGAGGACCAAAACTCGATGTGATCATTTCGTGGTGGCATTAGGATGACCAGATCTAATGGTTATCCTGTGGTACAAAAAGCAGAAATTTACATTTTTGACTGACAAGAGTCACAACAGTAACAGGGTCTATCTTGTTTCAGTTTTTGGAAAGTTTTCACATGATCAAGTATTGAATTAATGTTATCTACCTATTTAAGTTGATGATGCATTGATAGTGATCAAGCAATACCTCAAGTGTCATTTCTTTGTTAATCGCCTTTTCCAAGAATCCACCAACTTTTCTGTATACTTGGAAGAAAAATGATAGACTTGTTAAGGTTTCATGCATCGGTACATCAGATTGGAAAATACAAATACAGTTACTTCAAGGATTGTGTCTTGCATTGTGCAACATTGTTGGTTCCATCATCTACTCTCTTAAAGTTCCTTAGCAAATATCCATTGCGGCATCTCCGTGCTTATAAACCTTAGTGATCCTGCTGTCTTGTAGCTCTGGTTCTCAAAATGATCTCAGATATGATATGAAAGTACATGTAATCATAGTTAGTAAAATACGGAACGGCAAAAATAAGATACGAGTATTTTACATGTATAGTACGTGAGGACGGAAAAAATTTGGGGATAAAAAAGGCTAAAAAACATATACGCCAAAGATACGATATATGTATATACAAGTGTGATATGTCTTGTCATAAAAAATACGGCATATTTTCTCATATTTTTGTATATTTTATTCAATTTATAGCATGGTAAAACTAAATTCATATGAATGTCACATCTATAAATTTATAATAATATTCATACATAGTTTAAAAAATTAAAAAAATAGAGTTCAAAGATGAACAGTTACTCCAAAATAGTATTCTAACAAGACAACCAAATTAAATAGAATAAACTAACTTCAGAAAATTGATGACAATCTATGTTCTTAGACATTGCCATATATAATATGAAAGCTACATATATACCTTTTAAAAAAAAAAAGCTATATGTATACATATACATATATGATATATATTGCTTCTTCATGAGTATCAAATTTACAATCCCTTCGAATATATTTTAGTTCTCTTAGTTATGAAACACTACTTTGATGGAGTATGTGAATTTAAAGTTTTTTTTTGTTTTGTTTTAATCATTTTTAATTACAAATCAATCAAATATCTGAGTAAATAAGTTATAAATTTAAAATTTGATCACCCTAATAACAAAGTAATACTCCCTCCGTCTCGCGAAAATTATTAACACTTTGATCTGGATAAAAAATTTATTTGTGTGTTGAATTTTTTTTGAATATATTATAAATACGATTTATTATAACAAATGTGAGAGAAGTTAGTGAGTGCACTGTATTTGATTTGATGTTAAGTCTTATCAAATGAGGAAATATTGTAATTCTTATAGGATATCCAAATATAGTAAGTGTTGCAATTTTCATAAGATAAAGAGAGTAATATTTATATCAAAACGTATAATACGAATGCCGTATAAAATGTGTATCAAACGTGAGTACGAAAAAAAATGTGTATAATACGTATCTTTCGAAAATTGACGGCAAAACGTGTTTGTTTGAAAAAGACGAACGGTACGTGTATAATATGGTATTATACGTTTTTTTACTAACTATGCACATGATTATGTCTTTTTGGAATTCTAGAGTTTATTATCAACTTCTGATTTTCCTTTTGCTTAAAAATAGTTTCGCACAGTGCGTTATGTTCTACTCTACCTTGGTTATAGTTCCCCAATCATTTTCAGAAGATGTGATCCAATTCTGCTGGTTAGCTTTATTATTGTCAATTAATGGAAGCAAAGAATGGTTTTTTTAGCATCATGAATTACTTTCAGGATTTATTTTCCTTTCTTTATAGTTTATGGGTATTCATTCCTAGCTGGTTAGATTCGTTAATCTTCCAACAATGAGAATTTTGTTGCCTTGTCACTATTTAATTTTGGATTCCTGAATCGTTTCTGAAAGTTGACAAACTGGGAAAACACGAGCATTTACTACTGAGGCTGATCTTTTTGTGCTTCATGGACGACATCAACTATTCAGTAAACTTGGCATTGGGACAAAGATACGGACTATCTCAGAGCAGTTGTGGCACTGACTCGTCCTCTATTTATTCTCATTTTTGATATTTTTCCGCCTTTTTTGAAAACTTGTATCTTCATCGTTGCAAGAACCTGAATGTAGTTCTTTTGGTGCACCAGATTGATGATCCTGGTTGTGCCTCTCACATATCCATCACTCCAGGAAGTTGAACAGAAAGGGTATCGAGAAATGTTGAAATAATCGTGCGTTGTTCTTTTATAGTAGGAAGTGACATCTTGAAGCTCTTGGCATTTTGTGGAATTTCATTGTGAGTTGTTCTGTGCCCATTGTACAGTTGCATGAGGAGATATCCAGGTTCTTCTTGCTCCTGATAAATCTCCATGTTATCATTTTGCTCAATGTTATGAGGACACCAGAAACGAAAACAGAACGAGGTCGAAGGCTGAGGAAAACCATCTCATCATCATCACATATGTCAGATCTAGCAATCAGCTATCAGCATCGAACCGTAAGCGATCCTCATGTGACCGAGGGAATGACTCACATTTAAATGGATGAAGCCGAGATTATCCTGCAAAACAGGGTCTGAATATCGATTAGAGGAAAAGCATCTTCTCTTTATAAATAAAAGGTCAAAGTGTAGATAAGATATTATTTTCGTGACTGAGACAAGTGATTCGAGATTTGAGGATATTAAGAAACAATCAAAACATATGTTAATTTTCTTTCTTTGTCAAATGAAATATACTACTCCGCGTGTTATTACTTTGTAACGTTTTGATTTTTTATCATTGTTGAGATAAAGTTTGATTTTTATCGAACGGCGATCAAATATAATTTTTTGCATATTCATCATGAAATATCAATGATCATTAAGTTATATATTTTGATCGTATTGATATATATTGACTGATAGTCAAATATGATTTGATATAAAAACGTTATAAAAATAATAAAATAAAGATAATACTAGTTTTTTTTAATCAAGTAAATCTATGAACACCTATTTAACTTGATATAAAAACATTACAAAAATAATGAAATAAAGATAATATTAGGTTTTTTTAATCTAAGAAATCTATGAACACCTAATTGCGTGCTACGATACAAACACAGAACAGAAACATTGACCCGAACAGGATACGGAAAACGCAGCCTTTCTAGGGTTTGCGATTTCTGCAAAAAGAAACCCCAAAATCGAGTCCACTGCAGCGATATCGAGGGTGAGAAAGAGGATTTCGAGATGTCGAAGACGCTAGTGCAGCCGGTGGGGCAGAAGAGGCTGACGAACGTCTCCGTGGTTCGCCTCAAAAAACACGGCGTCCGATTCGAGATCGCTTGCTACAAGAACAAAGCCGGCTCCTGGCGCGACGGCGTGTAAATATCTACTTCCTCTGCTTCTTCTCCGTAATCTTCAACAGTTTTCGTCTCTTTCACGATCCTGTGGTGGCAGTTTTCAATGTTAAATTACAGCTTCTCAGTATACGTGTTGAATATGTATGTAACAATTGTTTCGGTTATATTGGGACGGAGGGAGTAGAACTTTTGGAATGTTGCTTGTTTTCTTGCTTGTATACATGTGGGTCTGTAATGGTGTCGCCGTAGTAGCGATGGTTGATTGGATTGATCATCGAAGCTACCTTGAGAAGCCTAATATCTCGATTAATTTAGATGGGTGTGATTTTTACAATTATGTATAGAAGATGAGGTTCTCTTCCGTTCGTTAGGTCAACGATTTATATCCTTGATTTAAGGGTCTGAACTCTGGTAAGCTTTGTTTATGCGTTTGAGAATTTAGGGGTTCTGATAGGAGTGTATTTAGGTTGTGACATGAAAGGAAATGTGTTGTGTGCTTTTTTCTCTTTTCAATAGATCGGATGAATGGTGTGGGCACTGATGACTTTTTAATATGGTGTTTCATAGGGAGAAAGATTTGGATGAGGTGCTGCAGTCACACACGGTTTATTCTAATGTTTCAAAGGGAGTTCTGGCCAAGTCAAAAGACTTGGTTGCTGCATTTGGCACTGATGATCAGACAAAGATCTGCTTGGAGGTTTGCTTCTTTTTCTTTCTTACAGTTTAGTTAACTCGACGGTCTCTAACTTTGGTCAAGATGTATGACTGCTAGGGACGTGAACATCTAGTCCATTGTAATCTTATTGTTTTGATGCTTGTAATTGCATGATTCAGAAATTCTGAATTGTGATTGACAATCACCTCCCTCATAGAAATTGTTCTTCTTGCAGTTCATTATGAATAGTTAATCTAATGCTAGCATGTTCCACCCTTCCAACTGTCAGATTTTGGATAAAGGAGAACTCCAGGTTGCCAGTAAAGAAAGGGAGTCACGTTTGTCGAGCCAGTTTCGAGATATTGCTACTATAGTCATGCAGAAGACAATTAATCCTGAAACTCAACGGCCATATACTATTAGCATGATTGAACGGTTGATGCATGAAATCCATTTTGCTGTTGACCTCAATAGCAGCTCCAAGAAGCAGGTGAACATCTAGCATTTCCTGTTGCCTCTCATAGTCTCATCTATTTGCTTTGTAGTTGACGTTATGTGGCGTTTGAGATAAGTGGTAGCATCATCAATTTTTCTGATTACGTTAAGTTATTAATTGAATGCATGTTACCTTTCAGTGCAAACTTGGCTTAATTTTTATGTCAATACTAACTTTTGGTTTTTCAACGTTCTGAGTAGTTGATTATTCTCCATTCTCAACAGGCGCTTGAAGTCATTTGCGAGCTTCAAAAGCACTTTCCTATAAAGAGATCTCCAATGAGACTACGAATTACTGTTCCTGAACAGAATTTTACATCTTTAATGGAGAAACTGAATTCTTGGAGTGCTAACATTACATCAAAAGAAGAGTCCGCAAATCAAGTATCAGTTGTAAGTTTGATTTTGATCTCCTTGAGGGGTAAATTAGTGTGAGCCTGTGCTTATTCGTGGAATGAATATTCATGGGGGCTGGAAGTCTGGTGGTAGATTGTTGCTGAATCTATGACAGAATACATTTATATCACTCTTTATATGTTGCAGATATGCGAGGTGGACCCTGGCTTATTTCGTGAATGTGACGCCTTTGCAAGAAATTTACAAGGCAGGCTTGAAATTCTTGCTGTCTCTGTACATGCCGAGGGAGAAACAAATGTGGATCAGTATGACGAAGAGACTCTACCAAGCATGCCAAGTATCCCGAAGGTATCCAACAACTCCGTCTTGGAGCTCAATGAGAAGTTTCAGAAGCAATCAATATCAGCAGATCCTCAAAGTATTGAGAAAGGGGTGAAGCAAAGCAAGTGTAACACATGTGAGGCGCTTGTTGGGGATGCGAAGCAGTATAGAGAGCATTTCAAAAGCGAGTGGCACAAGCACAACCTTAGGCGCAAGACCAGGAATCTTCCTCCCCTTAGCGCCGAAGAATGCTTGGCTGATATGGAATTAGACGACACAAAGGCGGATTTGAAGGAGTACTCATTCTGAAAAGGGTGTGATATTTGATCTTCAGCAGTGGGTTTCGTTACAGATTAGTATTGTAGTACAAGCCCTCAAATTTTGTTGGTGTACTGATAATCCCACAACTTTCATCCCGTTTAACTCTTCTCTTGTGAACTTTGAAGTTTATCCCCTTGAGTGGTGTTGGTTGTATGTAAACAAGGATCTTGTTATAATGTAACGGCTTTGTGAAAACAGCTTAATCATCACACATTCAAATAAATTTTTTTAAAAAGTGAGATTTTGTAAAATAATGAGTCAAATTCAAATTCAAAATGATTTGAATAGAAATTAGGATCATCTGCATATGCCTACATGATTATGCTCAGATATTCGGGAAATGGTTCAATATCATATATTACCCTTGTTATCGCTTTGTATTAAAAAGAACGATTCAACAAAAGGGGAACGATTTATCCCTATTTTTATCGCTTTGTACTCTGTCTCTAAAAGCATTTTTCAAGTATAGGCTTCGGCTCTTTAAGACTGAAACACCAGCTGCCAAGGCCCTTGCTGTTGAACCCTAAAACCAAGGGACCAAAGTACCCCCAGAACCAATGAAAATGGACTCTAGAGCTGAGAGTCCAGCAAATACCGTTTAAAGAATCAGAAATGAAAGAACATCAATCAACAATCCACTAAAAAAAACGAGAGAATACACAAATACCAAATGCCACTCGCAGAAGTCTTGAACAACAAATCCAGAAGGCAAGCACATTTTTCCTGTCCGGTTTAGTGCACTGTGCACTTCATCGTCCATGGAGACGCTTCGCCCACCTTCTAGCCATGCACGGATCATGGAAATCTCTACTTTCGGCACAACTCGTTCTCCCTACAAAGCCTCCAGAACCCTCCAAATCATCACCAATATCCCTTCTATCATCCACTCTTACCAATACTTCGCCTGTCTTTATCTGTTCATCACTTCCAATACCACTGTCAACGTAGCTATAAGCAATTTCAAGATGAGGACTATGCGCTCCTATCTCCAAAAGAATTTTTCTCTCTTCGCCGCCTACAAGATCTCCTAGTCCAATGACTCTGGTCTCCTCTTCATCCCCAATCCTCAACTGGGTCTCTCTGATTCCACCTCCAAGCAGTTGAACCAAGAACTCCTCGAGCTCATTCATGATAGACATGGTAGAAGCGACATGGAACCGATGGACCGGAATTGGCAACTCAATTTCTGCATCAGAGATACCATGATAGGAACGGGAACTGGTGGGATTGTCTGACAAGTGAAGGATGGAGGACCGAGGGTTCTTGTAAGTACGATCCTTGAGTATCTTAATACCTTTCTTGATCCCTTCCATTTGATCTGCATATCCGGTGTAGAAGAGTCGATCAATTACCAGAAGTGCTGCACGCTTACCATATGCAGTCATGCGCCGCAATGGGAAGATACGCGCTGCAGCAGATGAGTAACTCACGATTGCCAAGCGGTCAATTGGCCGGAGGGAGAATACAACCAGTGCCAAGCATTGCTTAAGAAGTCTCAAATGGGGACCATTGGGACTAGCAACTAGCACCAAATCTGTTGCTTGCTGGGGTGCTAATCTTACTGACAAATACACGGGAATTTTGCTACTGTGACTTCGGTGCTGTGTGCCATGCATCGAGATGCTGTGAGGCTGAGGCTCAGAATAGCGTGTGCAGGAGCATTGGGTTGAAGAAGGATGAGCTTCCGCAGCTGTTGAATGACTAGCAGAAAAATACAGTCGTGGTTGGCATAGAGAGTGGGCATCCGGCTCAACTGGGTCATCATCATCATAACGAGCAGAGCGAAGGAATGAGCGTCTGTGGACCCTAAATGTGCTGATAGAATCATCAAGGATGCGGAGAACAGGGTCATCTTGCTTGCGAGATAGCCAGCAAGGAGGATACAGCGTCTGAGGAAACCGAGTCCACTGTGCACGGCAGATTGGACAGGTCACATTGCCATGCCGTATATTTGACGAGATGCATGCCAGATGAAAGGCATGGGAGCACTGTGATGTGAATATAGCTTGACCTGGACTGGCAGCCCCATTGTTGCTTACGAGTGGTTCAAGACAAATGGCACATGTGTTCTGCAGCATCGAGGAGATGGCATCAAAAACAGAAACTATTCAAGGCCAATTTAATATGCCATCAGGAATGTAAGATCCATCTAACTGGTAGCAGTAGCACATAATCAGTAACTAGAGAGAGGAAAATAAATCAATGGCATGCATCTGAAATCAACTTCAGCTTTATTTAAGTCAATGTGCAACTATCAGCATTCAGCAGGTTCATTGTGAGTCAATAGTCCCAGGAATAAAATCTCAACAGTCATTAAGAAAAAAAAATTACAGTTAAGTTATGCCAGTGTTCTATAAAACTCTAGGCGGCCCTGGGTGGTCAGGCTATCTCTTTCTCCCAACTCCGAAGCAGCTAGGCAGAGCCCAATAGAGCTTCCATGTTTCTTTGCTACCTCCGCCTACAGCGCTCTTTAAAACACTCATGTAGGAGAAGAATTGCAAATTACAATTTCAGGATCATACTGCCGGTCTGCATTTCATGACGTAATTCCCAAACCCTATAGCTTTTCATTAGGGTCTAGACCAGTTCTTGATACTAGAATGAAGTCATGATCTCTAAGATCTAGTGTTAGAAACTTTTAATGACAAGCATCTGGGTCTTCAAAGTGGAGGTGCCTTTTCGAGGTTCTAGCACATCTAGAAACAATACTTATGCTAACACCCATAAAATGTAAGTTCAAGGTCCTTGCAAAAAATTCGTGCTAACACCAACAGAATGCAACTGCAGTAACCACATCCAGGCCATTATAAACAGCACATTTTCTAGCTAATGTATTCAGTGGACACAACAACATGCCACCACTAACGCATTTTTTTGTCTACAACATATATTCTAAAACTAACTTATTACTAAAATAGGACAAATTATACATTCCAATCCCTGCATTCTTGTCATTACCAATCGAATCCTATTCTCCATTGTAAAATGGTTGGAGGACCTGACCAAACAATTCAGCAATCAGGATAAGTAGGTTCCTCAGAACTGCTTCGGCACCAACCACTCCAAGCGGCAAAACATATGTATTCCCCCCCCCCCCCCCCCCCCCCTTTCTTCTGCAAGTGAAAATGTTCCTTCTAACGCACAATATTCGTGCCATTTCTTGGCTTTAGTTCACACCAAAGGCCAAAATAACGCTCTCATGAACAAACATACTGGAAATATAAAGAGGCTAAAGCAAGAAAGCTAAGATACTTGGCTTTTAGGATGAGGTTTCTCGAAACCCACATTGAGAAATGACGACTGGATTCTTCATGGTCTATGGAATTCCGAATGATATTACCTTGGAGCTGAAGCTTGCCGACGGTTCTCCTTCCTCGGTGATCTCTGATAAAGTCTTTCCTTTCTTTGCAGGAACCTGCATTTGCATTTTCAGCATCTGCATTCACAGATCAAATCAGCAACTCACACAAACCCGACGCAACGAAAAGGCAACACAACAGAACTGAAACAATTCCCATTCCTAACTAGATTTTCGATTCTCGATCACAAAAATCAACGGAAACAACAATACACAAACGATAACAACTCAATTCCACCCAAACTTCAACAAAATCACAATAATGATAATTAAAAAACACGAAATCACAGTTCAAAACCACAGCGAATCCTCAGTTCGCAGCTCAACCTTCATTCACACCAGAATTCAGACATCAAAACACAAAACCACATTTCAAAACCACATAAAAGCCTCAAATTCTCGTCTATCGCTCAAACTTCACCCGAATTCTCAAAGTCCAACACAAATCACATTTCAACACCACATCAACACCTCAAAACCTCCCCCAAAAACCTCAAATTGCCAACCTAAACTTCAAAATCCGGACAGGAAACTAGACAGACAGTTAGGGTTCCAAGTAGTATTTCACTCACCCAATCGGAAGCGGTTGCGGTTGCGGTTGCAGGTGCGGGAGAGGAATCGATGAATGAGGAAGAGGAAGCTGATGAGGAGGAAGAGAAGGATGCGCATGGAATGAGAATCAATTTCTTTAGCAGCTTCTTCAGCGTCGACGACGCTCCTCCGCCGCCGGCGCCACCCATCTCCGGCGAGTGGTGAGAGATGAGGATTCGAACGGAGAGTTCAGTGGAGAAGAGAAAGGTTGATGTTCTCTCCTCCTCGTTGTTGGTGTTGCATCGTATTCGGTTCTGTGTGTGCTTTGCTAGCTTTATTTTGTTGCTGTTTTTTGTTGTTGTTGTTGTGTCCTTGGCTATCTGTTTCACTTTTCTCTCTCTCTTCACCACACCATGATCAGTCATAACTCATCTCAACTCTCTATCGGGAATTGTTGTTTTCACTCTCCTGTCACAGACAGGAGAACCTTTCACACAGTTTCACTTCGTTTTGAAAAAGATCCACATCTCAACCATGTTTGTTTAACTGTCGAGTGTTAACACTGGTAGTGCCATTCTCTTTTGTTTCTTCTTGAAAAGTCACGCTTTAGTTCTCGGTACAAGAAAGTCATCGATTATGTGGATCTTATGAGTTTTTAAATCACAGTTTATATCGTTTTTTTTTATCATGTGTTAATTTCAGTGATTTGGAGTAACACCGGATTGTAGATCACACTTGTTTTATTATTTGAATGATGAGTTTAGACAAAATGACGTGCATCTGAATCAAATACATGATTTCACGGGAACTTAGCTTCGTTAGATAAATGAATCCAATACACACGCCCCCATGTTGAAGCGTAAGAGTGTAATCCATGTTCTCTTCATAACGGTTGATTAACCTTGGATCTCGTAAAAGAACACAAGAAGTGGTCACACACATCTTATTTCAACGCTGGACCAATACTGGCCCATGGGTCCCTTCTTTTACTTTGAAACTGGTCCCTTTTTTCCTCTTTGTGTTTTTAATCTTTGGAGAATAGTGCCATTCCGTTCTTTTTGAGGTCTATGTAAAGGTAAAATGTAGCTTCTCATACCATCCTTTTCTTTTCGTCGCTGTAAATGGCCGAAGAGACCACATTGGCGACACTACTCTAACATGGCTTGTGTGATTATAAAGGTATCAAATCTGAATCTTACTTTATAAATAACATATATTTTTAATTCGTGAAATATTACGACACTGATTTGAGTTTTTGATAAGGTTGATTTCTTGCGAGAAGCAACACCATCGTTGTGTAACATCCAGCGTCCAAGCCTTTAATTTTTGGGATCTCGGCCTGGAGACATGCATACAAAACAATTCAATTCAAATTCAATGCTCAGTCCCATAAGTTGTTGCGGTGGGGAATCAGGGAACTTTTGACCCCTATTGCTTTTCTTTTATTTTACTCAGATTTGGAGACTGTATGTGTCTGTATCTTTCCCTACAATTTCTGTCTTTCAGCTTCCTGTCAATTCTGCTATTAATTTGAATTTCTTATGTTTCAGCTTGGTATTGATACTACTGCTAAATTGATAGATATACAGACATGAGCATAGATCCGGTAATTATCTCTGACATTGCTAAAAAAGAATGAGATTATGACAGCGGCTAAGACGAATGATCCGAAAACAGTTAAAGTTCATCAATTAGCCTGTTAGTTGAGGAGGTTATGGCGTAATGAGTAGAAGCTGATTATCGTCCTGTCGACACAAAGTTCCATGGGGATTGTTCTCATGAACAGCCGCAAAAGGGACTAGCGGTCTATCGTATAGATGATGATCACATGGAAGTGTAGCTACTATCCCATAGCATCTGTACCAATGATTCATGATATCTAGCTTATATGCTCCAGCGGTTTATGATGGGTCATGGTCGATAATTGAGGCTTGATAGATCTGGTGTGCCGATCCTCGATCTATGCTGCAAGTGATCTTCTGTACGCGACTAGAGACCAACTACTACCAATCATATGGTTTTAAAGACATAGCAAGGACCATGTGGAACACAAAGGCCAAAGAGCGAGGAACATTGATGCTAGTTAATAAAGCACAATGACAGGCAACCGGTACGAATTACATAGTCTTGCCGAGGAGATCAGCGGGAGGAGTCCCAAACTCTAGAACCCCAAATAGTTCTCGACACATTTGATTAGCGAATGCTTTTACAGATCCTAGAACTACAAGGCATCCGATTTCATTGGCATAGATAGGAGAGTTTTGATACAACAACCCAGGTAATCCTATCATCGCGATGAGAACGAGATCAAGATATATACAGTACACGATCTTTTCACTGTCGTAGGGATAAAAATAAAGAGATTGTTTTCTGATTATAACAACTTTCATACACAACCTCAAAAAATACTATATAAAAGACACAACCATTAATAAAGTTTCGAACTACAAAAGATATCAACATAAAAAATTTTAAACTTTAAACCAACAAAAAAAAAAAAGACGTATTCTATCATAATTAATTAAACCTTTCCAATTAAAACTCAAAATCAATAAAATAACTCCGCGGAATGGATGACGTGTATATTATGACGTTGGACTTTTGATTCTTATATCATATTAAACAAACGATAGGTTCTACGGTTTATCTTCTCAACATAACCTGCGGAGAATTTGGGACTGTTGGGATAATCCAGATTCAAGCACATTTGAATTTTGAAACCTTAGAGAATGGCGAAGGATCCTGAGAAGCGGTTCCATTGCATCATGGACAAAAGGATCTTCCGTGATTTGCAGGAATGGATTCCATCTCCCTCTTCCCCTTCCCCTTCCCCTTCCCAGATACTCACTTCGACTTCCATGCTTCGTTTCTCAGTTGTCTAGATTTCATTGAAGCTATTTGCGACTTGAATTTGGTTGGAACTTTGTAGATTTTGTTTAGGACAGTGCAGTTTGAATGGTTGTGTTTGTCAGTTTATCATGCTGGAGTGATCGAAAACCACGTTCTTTTGTTGTCGTTTTCATGTCTATGGTCGATGTTGAGATTATGTGTGAGTTGATTCTCATATTAACAGAGAAGGAAAAGAGACAATGAGTATATTTATGAATAGTTCATAATTTATCTGTTTAGGCTTTTAGGTTCCTCTTTGTCATGTTTGAGGCATTGAGTTTCATACGATGGGAGAGTGCTCGTTCTAGTGAGGTGCAACACTATGCATATCGGTCTCCATTTGCCTCGGATCAATTTCCTGCATCCTGCCACACACATCGTATCACCTTCTCTCGAAGAGGGTTGTCATATTCCGAATAAAATGCTCCAGAATAGTATCGACCATTGTAAAATGCTCCAGAATAGTGCATGGTGCCAATAATCTTAAACTACCTCACGAACTTTTCCTGCCTGCCTCCGATGTCTTATCTTAGCCATGGCCTCAAAGGAACTGCTTCCAAGAGGGTGGAATGCTTTTAATACCAGGGTGGGATTCTGCCTTTGTAACAATGTAGCTCCCATGTTATTGCTTCCTATAGCTATCTCTTCCTCGGTCTCTTTTTTATTAGTCCTTGGAATGAGAAAGGCTTATTTTTCTTCTTGATTTTCTTGCAAAGAAGTTACTAGCAGTTTATTGTGCGAAGTATATTGTGAGCCTATTTACAGGTTAATCCCAAGCCCCTTTACATAAGCAATGAGATCATGAAACCAAAACATGTGAAACATGGAATAGTAAAACACATGTGAACGGTGGAGAGCATAGGAAAAAGATAGGAAGAGGAGAGTGAGGAGGAGGTGATTTCGACATATCCTTTAATCCTAAATTTGCTTGTAGATTAGGTTTCATTGGAATGGAATTTATATGGAATTAGAGTAAATAACTGATCTCCAACATTGAGCATGATATATGCTCAAGAATTATCATATTTCATGTTTTCTGGGAGTGAGATCCTGGTATGGACTTGGTGGTAAGCATGATGTATACTTTTATACAGAAAAAAAAATCCAGACCCTTGTTATGAGTTCTTTTATACCAAGCGGAGAAGTTATGCTACCACTACTCTTGAGCCCTTGTCATGTCCTGCATATAAATGGAATTATGTTCTGCAGCTTATGTATAGTGGTTTCCATTAAACTCATCTTCATACTTTTAGTTTCTTTACTGGTGCAATAGAGTGACTTTAGCCCAAATGTGTACGCCACAATAGCTGTGATGCATACCATTTTGCTATCAATTGAAAGGAGCATGTTATGATCTGATCTAGTTTGTAGCCATAAAAGTTTTCTCTTTCGAGATAAATTCATAGAAGAATCACGATCACGAGGATTATCTAGGCACATGACATAAACTTTGCAGTTTATGCAATTTATTTTTCATTTTTTTTCCAAGTAAGGGTAAGTATTAGACCCAACTTCAGGACTTCACCTAGCAAGAGAATCATGGTGGGCAGTAGTTTCATTGTCCAATGCTGAAGGGTTGTATTCATAACTACCTTTGTTTTATGCTGAAGGGTTGATTGTTGTCTTACTGTACCTTCAATGTGATCACAGTGGCTGCACTTTTATAGCAGCTATGTGCAATTTATACCAAATCTCCAAGTTTTATTAGATTGGAATGGTTTGCTGATGGGTTGCATTATGATTTTGTCTTCTCTATTGTATTTGTTCCCAGAGTTCCTTTTTCGACAATAAATAAAACCGGTCGGATTTTATGAGAAAGGACATTACATGAGAGAAAAGTATGATGTTGTTCTCTCCAACCCCGAGTAATGTGATAAATGCTTGGTTTGTTTTTTGTACGGCTCTTGCTTGTTTTCTTGTTAATATGAACAGAATTTTTTTAAATCTACAGGTGTATGGGGCACAACAGGGGTTGGGAAGAAACGGCCTCAATGTTCAGTGGCACTTCTGAAGAACTCAAGACGTGTAATGCTGCTTTGCTTGGAGCACCTGGACGATCTTGGGAAGAGGTACGCCTTGCTTAGTGCTTATCTGATGTTTGTGTGTTTGGGTGATTGTTGATAACTTTTTTGTGCATAACCTCACCTCTTCCTCTCTCTTCTAGTTCTTCTGTGATGAAAATCTTCACACTCCCTGGCCAAAAGATTTCTTTAAGCTTCTAAAAATATAATTTCTGATCTCGTCCGCTAGAACATCACCTGCAAGAGACATAACATGATTTCCTTTTACACAATATCATAACACTTATGCAATTTCGTATGTTCCCTGGTCCTTAAAAATAAAACTTCCCTGGCCCTTGGTATACAACGATTAAGCCAGTACCTTCCATGATCATATTTTTGTATTTTCTGGATAATTCGTCCTGTTCCCTTTACATCGTTCCTTGTCTCCTTTTTTTTCTGCTCGAAAACTTTCTTTCCGATGAAGGGCGTAGATCTCTTTTCCTCTTTTACTGTGATTAGAGTAGCTTTGTAGTAAGCACGGCTTCTATAGATTACAGAAGAATTCACCACACATCTCATCGGGTCATCACGATTCGGCAGCTACACATTTATAGAGTGCTGATTATTGTAGTACACTAAGCATCGAGACTCAGCCAACAAGGAGAAGGAGAAAAAAACGGAGGGAACAGTGATTGGATTCAAAGATGAACTGACATTCTTCTTCCTAATTGTGTGGCTAGGATTTGTCTTGGTTTCATCTGTGTTCATCATTTTAATGACTATGAATTGTAGGCGTTTTCTTTGGCAGGATTCGGTGGGTGGAAGCTCCATGGCATTGTTAAACCGGCATATTAGCATCCCAGAGACAATTACCCGTCGATCTTGGACCTCTCTGTGTGATTGGATGAGTTGGGAGAAGCAGGCTGCAGTTGCTGATGAACCGATCTCCGGTGATGTTCGCAGCTGCAGCTTGGCCTAGTAAACAGATGAATGAGAATCGTTCCACTGATGAGCGCTGCAAATAGGAGTATCCCACCAGTGTGTACTTCTTCGTGTAATTTCATGTTATCGCTCTCTCGTTCCAATGATTTAGAAGGTATCTCAGTAGAGATTAGTATTTGGTTAAGGCATTGCATCTCAGTCCTATTTTACAGGTGTGTTGCAGCGTTGGTCTCACTGCCTTTGTCGACACGGAGATTCTCCGCTGCAACCAAACTCGAACCACGTGATTGGCCACGAAGGGTCTGTACAAGCCCTTAACAATTAAAAAAGAAAAAAGAAAAAGCATTTAAAAAATCTGAAAAAAAATAAACCCTATTAAAGAAAGGTAAATCCTAAATAAAATAAAATCTAAAAAAGTTTAAATAAAACATCTCTATTAAAAAAAACTGCACAAAATTAAACCTCACAATATAATTAATGGGAATCCCTAGATCTTTGATCCGATTCCCATCCCATACAATCATCATGCTTTTGGTACAGTCGGGGATCCCATCCGACCCATGAATACAGGAGCTCCACATTGAAGAAACGTTGAATCATTCCACTGAGTATGACTTGCGAGTACATGAATGTGGCGTGTAGCTGGGGGGGTCTCCTACATGGTGAAGCCAAGTTTCTTCTTGTCGACCGATCATGAATAATCATAACGAAGCGCGCAAATCCATCGAACTTGTGTTGGTTCACACTGGATAGAATCGCGATCTGTGGACATGCCATTGTCGAGAAAATCAACCCGTCAAACCCGCAAGTACCTGGCCCCAGGCAACCATCCAGTACGTCGGCCATTCATTTTCTGTGGTCGTTATCGTTTTCTCAATCAGCGCGATGCACATCAGCTAGTCCAAGATCGATGTATCAACATTTAAATCATTTGGACATCTACCTGCTGGTGATATCTAGACTATTACTAGTAGTACTACAGATAGTAGAATCAGAACATCAGCATTGCATCGGGAATGACGTGATTCATAGAGGACTTCTTATTCAATCTTTATCCTTAAAAAGTTATAATGATCTGAGCGTAATACGATATTTATATATATTATTTTTTATTATAAAAATCATTTATCTTTTGTCTTGTCTGAGTAAGAGACATGAAAAAAAAATTAAAAAAAAATTATAAGATGAGTTGATATGATATAAAAAAAAAAAATATAGATATTTTTATATGAATTTTTTTAAATATAATAATATTGTAATTTAATTTAGATATCATAATTTAATAAGAATTGATATAATTTTTCCGAAATGAAGAGAGTAATATTGATAAAGGGAAAAACGATAGTAGTGTAAAACTGTGTATAGAGAATCAACAGATGGAGGGTAAAAAAGAATCAACTGTGTATAACATATACATATTTTATATTATTTTAGACATATGAATATAAATCTCGTTTTCATATTAAATCAAGTCTGACCGTTTCGTAATATGTATTATGCTGAAGTAGTTAACTTACACAACCATTGATGTTTCATGACAAATTTATAAAAAAAAAATTATGTTTGATTACGGTTATATATATGTGTCTAATTTTTTATCGATATACGTATCCGATCAAAAATAGCATTGTTTGTGAAACGAATGGAATATTATAGAGATCTAATATCAACCATCATCATTATAAGATGATTCAAAACCTTATAAGATTTTAATAAAATGAAGTTTCAAACAAAAGATATTCTCTCTATTCCATTCAAATTATAATTTATGTGTGTTTTGAATTAATAAGAAATGATAATTTTGTCATTATAAATATAGAAAATAAAAATATGAGAAAAAAAAATTAATGATGAATTGATATGATATAAAATAAGAATATTTTATATAAAAAATTTATAATTTAAATAAAATATTTAAAAAAATAATACAATTCGTGAAGGGTATAATTTTTGCAGCTAAACCAATCGACGAGGAAACCTCGTCTCATAAAACCCCAGACACGTAACTTAAACACACGAGGGTGGTTGGTCCACACAACACAACACGTAGGCCAAGTGCCAACCACGACCTTCCCACGCCACGTCACCTCTCACTGTCCCCACTCCCATTCAAACCTCTCTACCCCACACTCTCCCCTCCCGCACACCACACTCCCCTCTCTCAATCCCCATTCTACCCCTCCACACTCCAACACTCATTGCTCAAGTCACTTCCATCACTCAAGCCCATCCTCGTCATTTCACACCCCACAACTCCCTGCCAAACCTCCCACTATAAATTACACCACCGCACCACTCAACTCAGCATAACAATGGCGTCGACAGCGACGGCGAAGCTTCTCCAATCAATCACTCTGTTCATCTTCATCTTCATCCTCATCTCCGCCGCCGACGCGAAATCGGAGGAGGACGCGGCGAGGTGCGCCAAATCGCGAACCGGCCGCTGCCACGACAGATCGAAAGCAATCCACCTCAATTGCATCGCGATCGGATGCATCCTAGTCGCCAGCATCATCGGAGTCAGTTCGCCTCTCCTGACGCGATCGATTCCGGCCCTCAGTACGGATGGGGACTTGTTCGTCCTCGTGAAGGCGTTCGCGTCGGGGGTGATCGTGGCGACGGGGTTCATGCATGTGATGCCGGACTCCTGGAACGATTTGACCTCGCCGTGTTTGCCGGATATGCCGTGGAGAGTGTTTCCGTTTACGCCGTTTATCACGATGGTGGCGGCCTATCTCACGATGATGATGGATACTTTCGCCACTTCCTGGTATTCTTCGAGTTCGAAACCAGTTGACAAGTAATTTTTAATATGTTTGTTTTGACTTTGCAAATTAAATTACAGTGTGGGAATTATCTTCGCAGGTATGAGAAGAGAATGGTGTTGGCGAGGGGTTTGAGTGGGGAGGAGCAGAGCAATGGGAATGGGAAGGAATCGGGTTCGGGGCACGGGCACGGGCACGGGCACGGGCATGTGGTGGGGATGGTGTTTGCGGACAGGGAATCGGATCTCATGAAGAACCGGGTCGTCGCTCAGGTATGTGAACGGTCACTTATGTCGGATCGACATAAAACTTTCATCTATATGACAACAATATGCCTAAATAATGTTTCATATAAATTTATCCTGGAACAAGCTCTACCATACTAGTTCGTTTTCATGCAATCTTAAACAAATTATGAGATCGCTTTTGAATGAATAAATGCACTTTTTTTGGGCCAAAAAAGGAGAACCTTTTTTTATGAATGTGAATTTTTGTTAGGAAGGCAAAGTTTTCAATCATTGTAGTGAACGTGTTACGCCAATAGGCCATAAAGTTATATGCAAAAATTGATATAAATAAAAAGGGCGGGTGTGGAAATCAATCATGTTAGAAAATTTTTTCAAAAGATGCTGCTATGATTTTACGAAATAAAATCTTTTTTTATAATATAAAATTAATTATATTGATTGATTTTAAAACAATAATAAATTTTGTAAATAAAATCCATCATTAGAATAAAATGCGACGTTGTCCATGAACTTGACTCTGGCTTCTAGCATGGTGACAAGTGAAGGTCGGAAATTGTGCTAGTCATTGTCAGGCGAAAATCACATCGGAAGTGCTACAATGGATGGACTTCTTGAATGTTGAGTTGATTTTTGAATATGATGATGTGAAAACTTTTGCCACCGCCCTTGTAATGTCACCATCTAGTATTGACGGTCCAAATATTTGGTCATTGAATGCCAATTTAATTATTCTTCGCAGAGTTGGTTGGAGAAACCAGTTGAAAAAATATTTTAAGAAAAAAATAGGAGGACCACAACGTGAAAGATTTGGGATGTAGGACAAGTGTGACTTTGTGAGTGTTGATGTTACAACGTCACAGTTCCAATGATAACTGGAATACTTTTATGTTCTTTCTTAGTATTCCCCTTATTTGGCGGCAAAGCATTGAGATGTATGTCTATGGCAGAGACTTTATGTAGAGAGACTGTACTTTTGTTACTGTTAAATGAATGTAATAATGGTAGTGATTAGCCTATAATCATAGGCCAGGACGCACCTGAATTAGCCTGAACATGTTGACACAGTTTAGATTTTGCTTCATCGAAAGGTTCCGCTGAAGATTCATTCACCGTCCTACTACCTAGTAATCCTGATCTCTTCCAGAATTGGTCGTGTTATGCTGATAGTAAAAGATATGCTTATGAATGTTTGAGGTTCATAGCGAACGACGAATGCATGTTTGTATGGGTATGAGTCTTCATTCGATCTAATAAGCTCGGTAGTGAATCCTCGTCGCAACTCTTGAATATAGGTCCTGGAGCTGGGAATAGTGGTGCACTCAGTGGTGATCGGTCTATCGATGGGTGCAACGGACAATTACTGCACGGTTCAGCCACTAGTCATCGCGATCTGCTTCCATCAACTCTTCGAAGGAATGGGGCTCGGCGGCTGCATTTCTCAGGTCATTCATCCTCAATCCTCTCCCCTCTCCTTACTGCCAGTCCATTGCTCCCACTAGCTGCATTGTTCAATTTCATCATACACCATTTCGTTGAACTAATCAAGGACTTATTATGCATCGCATGGTTGAGCAGGCGGAGTATAAATTCAAGATGAAAGCCATCATGGTGTTCTTCTTCTCAGTGACCACTCCTGGAGGCATCGTGCTCGGAATCCTTCTACAACGTGTGTATGATGAGAACAGCCCGATGGCTTTGATTGTGGTGGGTGTGCTGAATGCAATCTCAGCTGGACTGCTAATTTATATGGCCCTGGTCGACCTTTTGGCCGCTGAGTTCAAGGGGCCTAAGCTGCAGCGCAACATGAAACTCCAGTTTGTATCCTACGTCGTTGCATTGATGGGAACCGGCCTCATGTCTCTGATGGCCAAGTGGGCGTAAGGAAACCAAGGTGGATGTATATAGTTGAGATTGAGTACCTCAATCGAATGCCACGATTGCGCTGCTCTTGCTGGTGCTGGTAAATTCCTCAGGTCAATAATCATTTGAATGTGCAGTGAGCAGATCGGAAGTAGTCCATTGTAATTCTGTCGTAACTTGTAATAAGATATCTTGTGCAAAATGATTGCTCCTAAGCTTGCACAGGAGCTTGTTCTCCAAAATCTTGCACTACATTGAAATGGTATAGCTAGCAAAAAAACATTCCATTTCGGAACTGGAACATGAAACTGACTTACACAGAGCAAAATATAACTTAGGATATCCGGAACATATGCTAAGGTAGCACACCCGACGTCAACCACCATGAAGAGAACTGGAAACAAAGTTCTCAATGGCTTGAATGGCACCCTGCTCAGCATCCTCTTGAGTTGACCCTGTTGCCAGCAGGTGCTTCTTGGCAATCTTGAAGGACTGATCGCCACCTTCGACAACATGTAGCTGAGTCGGAGACTTCATCTTCTTCCTAACAGCTTCTAACTTGTCAAGAGGGCAGAGACTATCTTTGCTACCCTACAACCGACAAATATTGGAACAATCATGGCAAATCAAGAGAGCTACAATTGATCTGAAGCGGAAAACAGAAGAACAGGGAAATCGGCCCCAATCAAGTTGATGCATTATAACTTCCCAAGTGATGAAGGAACGTTACTTGGATAAATATGGCTGGCACGGTGAGCTCCACCAATATCTCGTCCCTTATTGCGCCTTTCATGCCCTGAAACATCAACTTCCAGTAACATGTAAGGCATAACTTAAAAACGAATATCCCTTGCCAACCTTATTTCAGTACAACGTTCGGACATGAAACAATGAGATGGTTAGATAATTCAACCACAATGGTATGAGAGTATGAGACATTGCCTTGTGATCAGCTAAAACTTGGTGAATACTCCATAAGTCTATGCAGACTGTGAAAATGTCACCTCTGTTGATAAAAACATGGATTCTGCTTCTGGTTCAACAAATAGAGCTCACTACTGATAAATAACAATACACATATTCAATTTATTCCTTAGAAGCCATCTCCCTTATGTGATCCATAGCAGATTGCCGCAGAGCAGGTATACCCTGATGAAAGGTTTAATGCCTATGCGGTTCTCGGTGATGACATAGTCCTCGCTGACTCTGAAGTCGCTAAGAACTACAAAGAGTTACTTAACAAGTTAGGTGTAACGAATTCTCTTATGCTTTACCTTTGTTTCAAGTGCTCAATATTTCCTGCTTGTATTGTGGCAAAAATTGAAATAAAGTTGCAAAGTTCAAGCCAACATGAGATGAGTCAACAGGAAACACTTTTTGCAAACCTTTAGAGGGTAACCCAAGCAAACTACAGATGAAACACGAGCATCTTCGTGACTAGCCACCATACAGCTAACCCGACAATTACACATTCAAGGAAACCGGTTATATGAGGAAGATTACCATCCCAGAAGTTTTGCATCAAGGAATAAGTTCCCTTTCGATATTTGTTTGTACTGTGGCCCGTGGTGCAAAATGCTGTAGAGAAAAGATGCTTATGCTCATAGCAAGCATCCAATTCTACATGAAATCTTTTTTCTATTTGCAAGGCAGCCTCCGATTCACCACAAAGGCACAAACAAAAGCCTATTTACTGAGCTATACCCATCTCAGTTATCGTCTATGCTATGGCAACACAGAAGACGAAAAGATAACTTAAACATACCTCAAAGGACATTTTTCCTTGACTTCTGTCATGAAAAAACTGACTTGGTTCTATTCTCAAATCTCAGTCACTAAACATGATGCTTGATTGCTTTCTCAATATTACCAAAGTGGTAGAAATGAGAAGCTGTGTGAAGAAAAGATGCAGCGTTTTTGTGCTTAGGCCTAGCAAATGTTATCAGTTCTCCTATGCTTAACTCATTCTCAGATATGTTGAGAGAAAAACCGGCTTGAATACGCCTTGATTTGACTTTCATGATTTCTGAAGCCTGCATGCTGCATTACCACCACATTTCTCTATATTTTCAACCTATGAATCGTTATCCTCAATAAAATTTGCTTCTCAAATGCACTTGTCAAGATGCATTTAGGACAATGCCTCCAGATAGGTCAAACCCATAAACTCACCACCATGACAAATGCAACAGATCTCAAACTACATATAATTGGATGCAAATAGAACAAGGAGACGTGAATATACGTAAGACAATAAACACATTTTGGAGTACCCAACACCTGAGCGGAACAATACTACCAAACTTATCAGCAAGACATAACCTTGAGCCCATTGATTTCCCAGCCAGAATTAGAGGATGACCAGGGTACTTCAAATTAGTCTTTTTAACAGCATCTAAGTGAAAATCGACCAACTTCTCAGCCTTAGGAGGCGCCCCTCTTTTCCCACCAACTAAGTCTGCAATCAAAGGATATGTATTCACTTCCAAGGACATTAACCAGCTCAATTAGAAAGCCATCACACATTCGCACTTGGATGATGAAAATAACTTGGACTAAAGTAAAGCGTTCATTTATCTTAAATGGATAATCAAAGGTCACAACTTCAACAGCATGCAATGCCTTCTCCAGCATTTTCTTCCACCTGTTCAAATTACAAGGATTGCTCATTTCAATAGGATGTTCACAGGTGATCACGATTTCACAATGAAACATATTCTTGCTTAACCTGATTTGCATCAGATGAGGTGGTAAGACATGAAATATTTCCTATACTTACTAAACACGCAGGATGCAGGACCTTAGCGAAGAGATTATTCACCTCACAAATGGATGTTCAGGACGAAATGTGAGAATCCGAAGATTTACATAAAATAAAATTCGCAGCAAGGCTTATTCAAGTTGAGGAACTACACGAAAGTCAAGCGCACTCCACACTCGAGAACATTTCAACTCATCAACACCGAAGTACATATACAAGGGGCGGGGATACCTTATAAACCATTTCATTGACCTTCTACCGCAAATTGGAGGAGTTGGTATCGATAACCTCGATAACAAGGAGGACGGTAAACATGAATCCACGATCCCTTGAATGGACAAAAGTGTCGATTCATGCCCCTTCCCCCACAATGTTTGTGCACAACATGATACCCATTCGAAACCCTAGAAAGCCCCACTTAGTTAGTTTGCTTTCTTTTTGCCTAAAAAAATCGCAAACCAAGCAAGCAGATCCATTTCACCTCCAATTCGCCACAAATGCAACAACGAAATCAAAACCAGATCGCAAAACATCACAGTATTCAACATCGAACGACATGAAAAATACAAGATTCAGAGAGACCTGATCATCCACTCCGATGTCGAAGGAGCGCCGGTGCCGTGAGCGCAAACCACCACCGGCGAAAGCTTGGGAGAAACCGACGCCTCAACCGGGTCTTCTCCGTCGCCGATTTGGCTCGTGCGACGTCGTTTTGGTAGCCGTGAAGCAGCCATTGCCGAGAACGTTGAGGCACTGACAAAATGGGAAGAACGGTCAAAGCGCTGCGTTTTGGTTCAGATTTGTGACAGTTGTCATGGGATTTCGCGCCTAAAAATTGTAAGTGGGCTGGGCTTGTGATTTGGACTTGCCATAACAAGGCCCAAACAAATTTCCCTGACATCTATCGTTAATCAAGCAGTTATCTTGATTCAGGCACCCACATTTATGTTTGAATATGATTTGCGCAAGAGTATAACAAAGCAATCAGGTGCTCATCTTAGGATAAGGCTCGAATGAACGAGATATATTCAATTTTATCCTTTGCTATGCACGTGAGACTGTCTCCGTGTTTGCCCAGGAATGCATCTGTGGGATAGACTCTCCTCGATAATGGCATGAGATTGCTGATCATCAGGCAAAAAAGATACTGCAGCGAAGCAAGGCATAGATCAAAAAATATGATGAATTTGATAAAGTGGTAAAAATATTGCTTATGAGAAATGCCGAGCGAACTGAAAAAGAGTACAGCCAATGCTGTTCAATACTACCAGCTTGACATGAAACAGGTCGATCAAATTGCACAAAGGATCAAAAGCGTAGGCAAATGAGAACCAAAGAATTGAACATCTGAAGACAAAGGAGAAGGCACATAGATACCTCATAGCCGGAGAAGCAGAGAACTTCCAAAAAGATGTCTCGTAGATACTGATATAGCACGGTAATATAGTCTACAACCACTCTCTTGCAGCATAAGCTTGATCATTCTCTTCTTTGCAAGAGAGTAACTGAAGCTTTTGCAAATAAAATGTGCCAGCGATGGCATGCCGTATTCATTTGAATTAAGAAGAACGTCGATGATAGAAGGACGCCTCAAATTTAACAATCACGTACGGAAACCTGTAAAACACATATCCTCGAAAAAAACCAAGGCTACGTATAGAACCTGCTATACACTTCACTGTTCCTACTATATAGACGCTCAAAGTTTAGCATATCAGACCATCCAAGTTAACTCAGATTAGCAGCCGTGGTAGGACATGCTGCTGATAGCCTTTGTCACCAGATAGGTCGATTCAACCTCGCCCAACCGTGTACGCATTTTTCCTCATCAGAGCAAGAAAAGAAGAATTCTAGACAATGGAGGAAACAGAGATGGAAAATACAACGTTTAGCAGTCGCTATAAAACACTAATCTTCAACTTGTAATAGTTATTGTCATTATCATATAACAGTTCGCGATACTATAAAACGACTACACATCACACAGCACAAAAACATGAATATATAATCCAGTCTGGGTTCATGCACTATGAATGGTATAAGCAAGCAGCACACATTCCATGCAGCAACTTCAAACTATGCTACAAAGCACATGAAAAGATTCTACTCCACAGACATGTCTTGGACTCTTATTGTTGTTCTCGATGGTCTGCCATGTTCCGGACAGTGACGTAAATTCATCACAAGAAGGGAGATCCAAGCAAAGCAACAAGCCCACATAACCCGTCGAGAAAGTTTGCATACCAATGAGCTAAACGAAGAGTGACTCAAACCTAACCCGCCACCAACCAGCAAAAAAAAAAACAAAAAAAAAAGGTGGGGAGATTCAAGAGAAGGGGGACATTTGCATGAGAAGCTGTTGTATCGCACCAGCAGTTGCACCAGAAGTTAACGGCATACCAATTGAATCACCACACATTCGAAAGTGTGATCCACGTGACATACCAATTGAATCATTACCATACATTCCAAAGTGTAATCCGCGAGACAATGTCAGAAGAAATAACATAAGCAACATTACCCAGAGCCATCTCATACAGCCTGCTTTGCTGCTGCCACAGTCTATATGAGAATAATAACATTTAAGCTGCTTCAAAATTTGGTGAAACACTCGTAAATTTCTATATGAAAATGAAACAGCACTTACTACTGGCATCATCGCACGGTTTCAAATGTTGGCCACATATCAAACATATGCATCGAAAAATAAATCTCCCTTGCCGTGGTGTAAAACATCTTGCCATATATCGGTTGCATGTTGCAACATATCTGTCACATATTGATCAACTAAACCACAGAAATTGTGTTAAGCATGAGCATGTATCACAAATCAGGACAACGGTCACAAATCAGGGCATAGCAATCATGGATGGCGGTCACCTGACAGGACATAACTTTACCTAACGGAACATAAGTGCACATGACGGGACACAGCCATCCACATATCAGACAGACTTATGACTGGTACATGCCCATGCAAACATCCGGGCATATCCTCACATATTGGTGCAATATCGTTCACATCAAGGGACATATTAATACCATTGTTCACATATAAGGATACGTAACTCACATATCGGGTTATTTCATTCAAACAACGGGAAATACTTTCAAATAACTGGACATTATTCACATGATCGAACATACCATCGAACATGTGATACCCAGTCAGGGCTGCTTCTCCTATAGCCACTGTCATTCTAGTTCTTAAGTTCTCATCTCTTTCCAACTGTCATAGTCAACATCCTGAAAAAATCACTTCACAACGTCAAATGATCACTGAAGCTGGATTCATGATATAATTCAACGGCATGATATAACTTTACCTAACGGAACATAAGTGCACATGACGGGACACAGCCATCCACATATCAGACAGACTTATGACTGGTACATGCCCATGCAAACATCCGGGCATATCCTCACATATTGGTGCAATATCGTTCACATCAAGGGACATATTAATACCATTGTTCACATATAAGGATACGTAACTCACATATCGGGTTATTTCATTCAAACAACGGGAAATACTTTCAAATAACTGGACATTATTCACATGATCGAACATACCATCGAACATGTGATACCCAGTCAGGGCTGCTTCTCCTATAGCCACTGTCATTCTAGTTCTTAAGTTCTCATCTCTTTCCAACTGTCATAGTCAACATCCTGAAAAAATCACTTCACAACGTCAAATGATCACTGAAGCTGGATTCATGATATAATTCAACGGCATGATCATGATCATTCATGGAACAAAAGTGCAATAAATCAGAAGACAGGTAGCATGAATCAGCAGTAGTAGAGTGCAGTTCAAAAGTATATGAAGATTAATCTATGAGCCAAAAACATGATGAACGTCCATCACTACATAAGAGAGAGAGAGAGAGAGAGGACATTAGTAGAAGCAAAGACTTAAAATAGATTTTCACGTGAAAGTAACGAAAGGATCAAGGAAACTTTTCTACAAAAGCTCCGATCTCAACAATGTCATTATTGGATACTAATATAATGACCCATTCTGACTGAACTGAGCTAATGGGCAAAATATGTTTTTATTCATTTCATCCAGTGAAGGAAGATTGTATTTTAGCATTCTATTCCATCAATCCAAAAGTCTAGGACACTTGTTGTATTTTTCGATGGCCTATCATCATGCATACCTTTGATGGAGTGGCAAAGGTCCCCTGAATTTAGCATAACTCCATCAAAGGTCCCCTGAATTTAGCATTGGTGGCCTCCTGAGATGTGTCTGTTGCGCTTTCTAGCTCCATAATACAAATCCATCCTCAGCTTACAGAAGAGGAAGGCCTCATTGATGCCTCACGCGGACAAGTTCAATGTCAAATACGAGTGTTCCTAACGTTGAACCTTCACCATTAGCGAGACGAGTGGGGTTGAAAATTGTGGTGAATAGCCTTTGCCTATCGAAAAACTACAAGAAAAGAGATAATCAATTAGCAATCAGTAACATTAAAAAGTATTTCTGTCCAGCGGGAGTGGATGCTTATCGACATAAAGTAGCAGCTTGCCAACTTTTTCTCCCCATTAAGGACAGGCCTGTTCTAAAACATCATCTTCACATTTCAGCCCAAACAAAGAATTGATACTGTTCCTGGCCCCACTGAAGAAAGATTAGTGAGCCCTGCTTCCTTCGACTATATATCAGTAGTATGAAGCAGGGATAGGAACTAACATTGGGTGGTATGGGTTCCTGCGATGTGCTTTGATATCCTTGGGATGGTGGGATAATGATCCGACGTATTCCACCTACTTTCATTGATTTGACAGCAGCTTCAATCCCTGCAATGACCTGCACATTATTTGCATATGCTCGTTTATCATACTAAAACTTCCTATTCAACGACCATGTATGAGCATGAAATCTCAAAAATATTGGCTTGAAATCACCTCATGATTTGCAAGCAGCACTGAGCTAAAAGCCTAAAAGCAGAAGGTAATCTCTACAGTGAAAAAGTTCCGACATAGAGTAGACCACAAAGGTAGTTGATAGAATGACAACAATAGAATGTTAAGCTATGTTAGATGCCAAAACAATTTATCATCATTTGCAATGTGCGAGAAAGGTAGTATACATTAGCACCAAGTTTAAGTTTATCACAACGAATATCATGATCAAGAAAATAACAGACCGAAATTAAAACAAAAATAAAATATAAGGCTTTCGAGGTAGCTTTTTAGAATCTTTATCGCTTTCACCTTTGCATTTTAGCTGTTAGCGATCAAGAGAACACATACTTAAGCTTGACTGCCCCATTATCAACTTCTCTTTGGATTCATCAAAATCATCAACATCAAAAAATTCAATCAGAGGACATCAATCTTACTACCTAGCAAGTAAAAATACATGTTTCCTTATGGACCGGACCACCTCATTCCAAGTCTTCTACTATCTTTCCTGTACTCGTTTTATGATTTTGTCATCTCAATTCAGCAGAATCTGCACCTCATCACAGGAAACCTACACTGCCTTCAACAATATTTCACTTTCTTATATAATGTATCCTGAATGATGAATCTAGTCGATCTCTTCATACCTCAAACATAGGTAATGCGATTTTTCTTGAAAAGAATGCCTCTAGAATCTATCTCCAAGACCTAGTGCCAAACATGTATTCATATGAATGATCCTAATGTCATCACATCCACGATTAAATTTGGCTCTACCACAATGTTCTGGCCCAGTTCATCAATGGAAGGGTTTCAAAAGAAATGATTTCAAAGAGTCCTTGGACATTATAACTTTAGTTTTGGCCTCTTTGATCTTATAGTTGCAGGTTCTCTGTTTAGGCCCCTTCAATGTTCTAGTCACAGTCACCGGTACTTGGTCTTACCATCAGGAAAGGATACCGTAGGACTATATTTGCATTTTATGGAATCAGTCAAACGCTTGAGGTTGCCTATGTACTAGTAGAAAAATTAAGAATCCCTGCACACAAAACATAGTCACCATACAGTATGTATCCTTGTGCTTAGATTCTCACCACACATTATCAAGGCAACCCCTCAGAATTAATTTGGTCTTAACCCAAAAGTCCCAGAGCAGAAACCTGATCATTCACCATTTCTCTTTGGTTCATTAACTCGAGTATGGAGTAACTCCTGCAAATCTTTCGATATAGCCCATCTAGAATTCTCTTCTGTTCACATTTCACCCACTCTCTTTTACGCTCATGTCAAACTTGATAGAAAATGAAATAATAGCAATATCATACTAGTTAGCATTGAAGAGCCGAGGGGCTTACCTTTCCAGAGCCCAAGGTGAATACAAATGGAAGTGATTCACCACTCCCATCCTTGTGATCGTAAGTCGAATCAAAACGCCAGCCTTGTTTTGCTGCCAGTCTCCCATAGTAATGTATAGCAATCTTCACAGGAAAAAAAAAGTAAATCAACTCAAAGAGCAACAAATATCTCATAGTATTACATCAAGTTCATAGCAGCAGACAAGTAAAAGTTCAGTGACCAAGCAATAGGTCAATCCTTCCATAATTCATAAGGATTCCTTCCAATTATGCAAAACGCAAGGGAATCCCAGCGAGGATCCTATATATACCCTCCCACTGCCGATCCTTGAGCTGAATACACTAAAATTGTCTAGCACATCTCCTAATAGAATCGTACCAATTCGACCTCGACTGAACCAATCAGCCAAATCAAAGACTTTAGCCCCATAAGCTGTATCTATAGGATTACAGTAATCCAAATACAGTTTCACCACCCATCAAAGTCTAACACTAGGGATCACTCCGCATCATTTACTCGATCAAGAAACCATCATGTACACTTGCCACAACGAATCGAAACAAAGAAACAATCAATCAATCAAAAGAGAGTTAAAGGAGAACATAGGAACCAGGTCGCCGTCGACGGGGGAAGGTCCGGAACCCTGGATGAGGTCGAGAGCCTTGACTCCGCCTGAACCGGGAATCTCAGAGAACTCCCCGGCGGCGATTGATCGGCTAGAGGTGTCTGAGAAGACGGCGGAGGAGAAAGCGAGGTCTGATGCGATGATCGCGGAGAGCGATAGAAGTGTTCTTCTCCTCGGAGTCGAGTGTGAAATTGATCGTTGAAGAGGAGAGTTGGTTGCTGAGATTTTGCGCGGTGGGTGGGCGACGGCGGTTGACGGGGGAATCCGGTGGAGGTGGTGGTGATGGTGGTGGATGGTGGAGGACAGGGAGGCTTGCAGTGACGTTATCATGAGTGGGCGTCACCGAGGATCCAAACCAATGAAGAAATGGTGATCGTTAATGGTACGTGTCACACCCTCGTTGATGCGAAGCAGGGATGAGGTCTGTTTGGGAGTTCCTGCGAGCACGGTCATGATAACGAGACAAAAACGACGCTGCGTTAGAATTTGAATGTGAACGAGCGAGCGTCATCAAAAAATGATGTGCCAAGATTTGAACGCGAGCAATACGCATTGCAAAAACGAGCGAATGTTTACGAGACAGGACACGTTGTGTTAACATTTGGATGCGCGAGACATGTTCTAAGGGGTTGTGAGCGTTGTCACGAGTGAAGACATAGGCAAAGTTACGCGAGGGTGTTATGTTTTAAGAGACAACGAACGTTGCGAGATTCTTAAGTATTGAAAAACGAAGACCGATGGCAAGTTTTTTTAGATTTGTGCTAACCTTGGTTTTGAAATCCTAAACGGTTATAGACTACGCGAGGAGGACAATGGTTGTCCCTGAAAGATGAGATTTTATCTGTTATCTATTATGAGGGAAGAGGTGTCAAAAGATCAAATCTAAGTCAAAATCCGTAGCATTGTTCCCCATGCTTGGTTAGTGGAAAAAGACGAAATGGGGATCGAATTCATTTCGAAGGAAATTTTAAGTCAGATTTATAAAGTTCGAAATCCAAATTAGGGGTGATAACTTAGAGGGGACTCATATGAAGCTAAAGAGGAAAGCCCCATCAATTGGGATGGACTATGATAGAATCGTTGGAACAAATCTTATGTGAAAGATATCTTCGTCGAAGATAAGGATCACAAAAACAAAAAGATATCGCGAGAAAAATTTGACAAAGATATTATTTAAATTAAAAGATATTGTTGTTGGTTATAAATCCATTTTGATGATATTTTCCGTATTTTTCGTGCGTTATCTTTACGATGTAATCTTTGCGATACATAGGCATCCTACGGAACATATAATCTCTAGTTACAAGCGCCTTATCTCAGCAAATATGGAGGGGCAGACTAGGGAAAATATCTGCCACAGATGAATTTTATTCCAGCAGAAAGGATTCGAATGTACACATGAAGATATACGATGTGGGGTGTCCAGTGCTAGTTTGTATCAGTTCCCAGCAACAGCCAAATGGAAAAAGGGTTAACAGAAGTAGAACAGCCGGTCTGCAGTTTGCTTTATCTTTAGAAATCCGTAACATATTTCTCGGGCTTAAACCACCAGGAGAAATCAATTCCTTTCCCCTTTAACTTCTCCGTCGCGGGTGCAATTCTATCCAAAAGCTGCATTCAAAGAAACCGAGAAAACCATATTAAAATAAAATCAATTGCCAGATTAAGGTAAACTATCCACACAAACTAACCAAACTACAAACCTGTGCTGGATTAGAATGGAAGAGAGAAGCTAACCTTAGAGTGCAACACATTATTGGAGACAAGAACAGATCTGTCAAAAACACAGAATCCTTCCCCGTCCATGCGGGAAACTGCTCCACCTGCCTCTTCAACTATCTGCTCGAAAGACATCTGATTTTATAAATACCGAAGTGGAAAATAACCTTCACTTTGAGCTTGAGACCCAACAGAGAGTACCAAATCAAGAATATAGGCTGCATTTTACTATTCTACTTAAAGCTGATATTTATGGATTTTCCACTAGGCAGACCCTACAAAAAAAATCCAGTTCTGGAGACTAAGACTTAGTCGCTAAAGCAATATTTTCAACTAAAAACCTTAATCGCTGAAAGTTTCCTCGCTAATCAAATTTGACGACTAAGCAAAAAAATTAGTCGCAAAATTAGTGATCAAAGCGATTTTAATCGTCATTTTGTCGACTAAAAATATTTTAGTTTCTAAATTATTAGTGACTATTTTTTACATCCTAGTCGTCAAATTAGTGACTAAAGCTTCCTTAATCGCCATTTTTTAAACCCAAAAAAAATAATTCTAGACGTGACATCATGCTGATGTGTCATCCCATCCCTGTTGGGGGCTATGTGGCACTTTGTTGGTGGGCATGAGAGCCCTTGTACAAATCATTATGGTAAATGAAACTCCTGTCTCTCTATTACTCATGTGATTTGTAAATTGTTCAATTTTTTGTAATTAATTTCATAAATAAAATTTGGTCTCAAAAATTGTTGGAATTATCATTTTTAAAAAGGTTTATATTCTTATTATAAGTAATAAAATTTATTCATCTTGATTAAAAAATAAAATCATTGAAATTAATTTAGTTTGTCTCCGATTAAATCATTAAAAACAAATTTATACAGTTTTAGCTTCTAATGTTGCAAGTTGTTTTTTTTAAAAGGAAATACCGAAGAATTTCTCTTGGTCAACCGAATAACCCGTAAATTCGGAGAATCATATAAGCCAGCTTTCGCTGACGAGCTCACCATCACAAAAGAGCTCGATATTCAGCGGGCTTTGATCCCCTAACATCTCCCCATATTTGAGGAGTTAGCCTCAATCGCTTATCATGTGGGACGAGGTGATCTTCCAAAATCAGATGTTGCAAGTTAGTCTCCAATTTCGCTACTAATATATAAGGTAGTCCCAATTTTAGCAACAAAAAATTTCCTTAATCGCTAAATTTGCTACTAATACTTAAGATAGTAGCGACTTTAGCTACTAAAATCTTTTCTTAATCGCTAAATTTTCTACTAAAATATTTTAGTTATGAATTTTGCAACTAAAATATTTTTTTTTCGTCAATTTTGCGACTGGTTCAAGCATTAGTCGCAAAATTAACAACTAAGATTTACTTTAGACATAAGTTTGCGACTATATTATAGTTATAGTCGCAAACTATAACTTAGTTGTAGTTTGAGACCAAACAACTAAGAATTAACAACTAAGAGTTTGAGACCAAACAATTTTACTCGTTGATTTTGTGACTAAAATTTTTATTTATTCGCTAATGACCTCTTTTTTTGTGTAATGACAGAAGGAGAAAGGTACTCAACATTACCAATACACCGGCGGCCATATCCCATGGCTTTAGTCGGTATTCCCAATATCCTTCCACAATGCCTAGAGCTACATGACACATGTCAACTGCGGCAGCCCCAAGCCTCCTCACTCCCTAGAGAACAAAAAGGGAGCTTGAGCATCAAAACTTAAAAACTCAGTAATTTGACTTCGAAATCCCAAAACATGAAGAGCAGTAAATTCCATACCCTGCTGACGTCGGTAAACTCCTTGAACAATTCTAAGTTTGTAGCCCATGCATCATCATGCTCATAGCCAAACCCTGTCACTAGTAGCGATCGTTCCACCTGTCAGAGCTCCATCAAATAAGGGTGGTGTTATTGTGGTCAATGAAGAAATGCGGGATAGAGTAATTCTTTTCATCTTCCTTTGTTTTTCTCCTATCTGCTAATTCGACCGTTCAGAAATCATCTATCTCAAAACTAAACCAGTGAAAGGTTCGTTCAGATCAATCTGATTAGAAAAAGGACAGAACAGTGGGCTTACAGGCAGGAGGACTGAGGAGCAATTCTCTAGTCATTAAAACAAGTGTCAACAGAAAATCTATGCTACCGCCGCATACTTTGAAAACGGAATAAGCCTCACCTGATCAGTCTGGCTGGCATGAATCCTTTGTCCTTCACAGAATGCTCCCCTACCTATAATATAAACGGCAGATTTCCAATGAAAAATGTAGAGCCTCAAAAACAATTGGAATATTAGTAGCAGAAACTCTCTCACCAGCAGTTGCCGTAAATGTACGTGTGGCCCAACAGAAGGGCCCGCCGACAAACTCTACCTACAAGCAAAACTCATATTAGTACCCATGGCATTCTACTTGCCTGCAGGGAATTCAGTAGAACAATGAGATGCTCCTCGTTTAAAAAACGAGTCGGGCACCATGTATCTGCTATGCTTACACTTAATAGCTTGACACTGTACATGGCATAAACCGACCATTATGCATAGTCACTCCACCATTGGAATATAAAATATAAATAGACTGATTTTCTTTTTGACAGCATTTGCAAGCACTAGTGTGAGTGAAATGAAAAATTTCTAGTGGAAACTGCCAAGTACTACGAAACATGGCGATAATAGGAATCAAATAGAAACAACTATTCAACCTATGTTCACGACTCAGACTTGCCTTGAGACAAAGTAGACTCTGGTGACATTAAGAACATTTAAA
The DNA here is from genome assembly GCA_001925005.1 of Drosera capensis. Taxonomy (NCBI): domain Eukaryota; kingdom Viridiplantae; phylum Streptophyta; class Magnoliopsida; order Caryophyllales; family Droseraceae; genus Drosera; species Drosera capensis. The sequence continues at coordinate 51,233 of LIEC01011628.1, forward strand.
GACGGACGCGCAACCTATGTGTCAATGAGTAAATTGGAATTGGCGTATTATGATTGGGCAAGGCTGCTTCTGTGTTCTTCCCTTTCGTCCAATTCTAAAAGAGCAAATGTAATGCAAATGCTGCAAATCAACTACCACAGCAGCGGCAGCTGGCTTTCCTCGAAATAGCACACCCACAGAAACAGCAAAGCTAGGATAGTTATGAGCAAAATTTGTCGTACCATCTGTACATGTGACAATAGGAAGAATAATTCAGCAAGGGAACTCAAATTAAGAAAGCATAGATGACGAAAAAGCAAGAAAAACTAGAATACTGCAATTCTACCAATGTAACAGAAACCCTGAGAAGAATGCCAGATAGGAAGCAAGAGGGAAGGAATAGAGAAAGACCTAATGGATCAATGCACCAAAGATAATCAGAAGAAGTTTCTCCAATCAATCCTCCCTCTTCGCCAAGAATAAGATGGTCCTTGAAATTTCCTCTCACAACCTCTAAAATAGCAACTTCACTTGCTTTGTCTGTGCTGCAAAGGAACCAACAAACAATGAAATCATGAGGAAAAAACCAGAAGAGACCAATTAGACAAAGGAAAGCAAAATATAAGCTTCAGGTCTAAATAAAATGTCATTCTCAATGCAATTCAGGACATACAGCAATCAAAACCAACATAGAAATTGTTCATAGCTTGGTCAGCAGCAACAGTGAAATAATACAGAACAAGATAAAAATAGGCAATTATGATCTTTGGCCGAAACCAATTAAAAATATGATTTTTCACATCCTTGACACTAGAGTTATTCAGAAAAAGAAAAGAAAAAGAATAATAAAAAATTTTAAAAAAAAACTCAGAATCTTGCAGGTAAACAGGAAGTATTGCACAGAAATACAAGAGTATGAGCTCATAGTAATTTCATGAAAAAAGATGGAACAAAAGCAAAATGAAAGATCTAACTCTGTCACCAGGTCTGTGAGTCCTTTATAGGTAATATTCCTGGGCTTGTTAACAGCATCCATCACAACCTAAAAGAAAGAGAAAGCTGATTAGATTTTCAACGAATTAACTTTTACATTTATGCACATGCAATAGATCAACTCTCGAACCCACCATCTAGATTTTTGCCGAGTACAACGGATACCCTGCACCATTTCGAAAGGGGGAAAAAACTTTTAACTGTTTCATAGCTACTAGCTAGAATTATCTAGAAATGAAAGATCGATGCAAATGAGTACTGTGGTAGAGGGGGGGGGGGAACTCTCTAAGCTTGAAGAGTTAAGATTAAGAAACTAGTACAAATCGTTTAATAGACATCATTCATAACCAGATATCTAATGACCATCCAACATCAAGGCCGTCTGTAGAGGCAATACTAGTTCTCCATCTGCCTACCTAAGAGAAAAGGGATTGCTAGGACCAGAGCCAATGTTTAAGCCCACTCTTGCTAGAATGACTTTTCCGAAAGATGACTTCCCAAGTAGAAAGTGGAATTGGTACTCGTCTCGGAGAGATACAGTAAACGACAGGATTGGATATAAGCCACACGGCTCGAAAATCCATATGGCTTCAAGGTTCTCCAAAATCCATACCAAAGGAAAAGAAATAGCTTGGAGCATTGAGAGTATTGCAATTGAAAACTCTTGGGTAGTGTGCAAACGATGAGTCAATGACCAACCCCTTCAAAGCTTTTCCATGATTGCCGAAAGCCTAATTGCAAGAGATAGCAGGAGATAAGTAGCACTGACAACCGCAGGATCAGGACATAGGATGATTTATTGGCTACATGGAGATCGCGAATTGTCAATGATAACAAATGGAACTGACTTCAGCGCCCAACAAGGGCTTCAGTAGCATGTATTCGTCACACCGCTTATACCTCAATCAAAAAGCCCAAGTCAATGAGTCCTGAACCGTACACAAATTAACCCAACTTGTAGTCTCTCCGCGCCATCCATGTAGAAATCCAATCACACAAATTGTCCTAAAGAAAAGGGATGACCATTAGGATTAAAATTGAGAAAAGAAGTTGCAGTAAACCTGAGCACCAGTCTTGGCAGCTCGTTCAACGACCCCAATGAGCTGATCACCAGGGATCGGACCAGTTGATTCTGCGCCAATTCTTGGCCACTGGGTCTGAACCAAAGCAGCTCTTGTGTTGAAAGATGATGGTGTCCAGCCCATAGCATTGGATTTGAAGGGCACACTCCTCCTCGTCGTCCAATGGAGCCCATTTTCAAGTTGGGTTCTTGGTGGGTTTGAAGTTGGGATGGAAATGAAGGGTTTTTGATGGTTCAGTGATTGGATTGAAATGGGTGTTCTGCAAACCCTGATTGGAGTTGCTGGTGATGAGATTATACTCTTCCCCATCACTTCCTCTTCGTGCTTCACCTTCTACTTCTTCTTGCTGTTTTTGTATCAGTGGGAGAAGCTGAGACTAATGAGACTCCGTTTGTGTAGGCACCTGAAAAAGATGACTGAAAGCAGTGGCTGTTGTTCAAGGTGTGACCCAATGTGAACCGAACCCTAGTTGAGCAAGAATACAACACTTTCACGGACTATTGAATTATTCAGTTCTAAAATCATTATATTATTTTTTATTAAAATAATTTTTATAATATTTTTATATTTAAAAAAATATTATGTGGTTAGAAATTAAAAAAGATGAAAAAAAGAATAATTACGTTGTTGAAAATTAAAATTGGAAAAAAAAAATGTATATGAAATAAACAGTATAATTATTCTGGGATAGAAAAATATATGTATGAGTTGTTTAGCAGGGTTATAGTCTAAGGTTAAGGTTATCAAGTTTGATTGGCACAGACATTGTTAATATAGTGCATTTTCATCGAAGGGGTGAAAAGTTTGGCAATTGGATTTTGCACATCCACATCCAATCCTCACATGGTAACGACGAGATTGAAAGAAGATATTCACCCACTTAGAAATCATTATCACTAACATATATGCCACTTAGGTTGATTATCCAACCTATTTGTTACACTGCAAAAATGTGATATTATTTGGACACACGACAGCTACAAGAAGTTGTTTGACATTAACAAAGGAGAATCAACTCATAGTTAAATTCCTTCCTGGTTTACAACTTTAATAAACAGCTCGATCATGAACTTCATCCTACAAACTTACAAATTCGCTTCCTTTACAACCCGTCACTCACCACCCACCCTCCGATGCAACGTATCTGACCTGAGAACTGCAAAGACGCCGCATCAGCTAGACAATATATACGAACAGAAAATTACAGAAGCGTTTGATCCCAGCTTCTTTAGTTCCCTTCATTGATGCAGATGCGGGAATCAAACTGTTTCCTCCTCTTTGGCTCTGGCTCACCTAATTCCAGGGAAACAGTGGTCGCCTCGTCACTGTTTCTTAGTACTGAGAGACTTCCATGTTGAGGACCATCACCCGGTCCGCTTTCATGCGAGGGAGACTCTTTGGTGCATCGTGGAATGAACTGGAGCTCAACCTTGGGACTCGCTTCCAGCCCACTCCTGTCTTCCATGTCTATGATGGCTTCGGTTACTCTTTCTATGTGCTCGACTTCCTCGGAAATATGTTGAATAGTTAGACCAAGGGGCTCGAAGTTCGCCTCAAGTGTGTCTTTCGGTGGCGCAGATGATGACTCAAGAATTGGAACTCCGCCTCCTGAGGAGAGATTTCTTTGCTCTTCCATAGCATCTATGCACAAGGATGTAAAAGGACATGCAACAGGTCATCTCATATCAAAATAACATCAAATTAACATCTAACTGCAACAGGGAGCAAGCGAACAGACCATATCCTTTCTATCTTGGAAAGGAAAAAACTTCACACAGATATCAAATGCACGATATCTCCATAAACCTCCCTCATAATTCATCACTTTTAAACATATGAAGCAAATACATAACCAGATGAACCTTGGTAGAAAAATCCTTTTACTCCGTAGGCATGTTTGCCTACATAGTTTTTAAATCTAGACTCGCTGCAAGCGAAGGCATTCATATTGAGACATTAATCATTTCAACAACTATATATTCATATGACTAGGCATGGTCGACTGCATTACACCCTCAACAAAAGCAGAAGACAATGTTAGTCAAGATGCAAACCTAGAAGAGCTTCATTGGTAGTTAACAGATCGAGTTCAAGGACATCTAGCAGGCGACCAAGATCAACACCTGGTCCAGTTCTCCGGAGGTTTCCCAAACTTCAGCTTCAACCGACCCCGATTAGCTGTTCCACCCCATATGATCCCAGTTGGCCGAGGAATCTCACCATTCTGACCCATCAGAAGAATAAGACTCTCACTATCACCTTCAAGATCAAATGTCTGTTGATTTTCTCCGACAACTAGGAAGTCAGTGAATAAGCAAATCCCTTTCTCATCATTATACTCCAAGGCATATGCCATTATAGTCCCTGTGGTTAAACCCGAGCTCCTACCGACTTTCATCACTTTCCCACCAACTACAGTGCCAATGGGAGACTGCAGGTCTATGCTATTGACTTCGCCAAGCTCGCCTACACCTTTAACGGTTGTAGTTACTAAAGCAGGGTTAAGATCCTCTGCAAATGGTATGAAAGCTCCATCAGCACGAACAAAGGTCTCTGTATTGACACACAATTTGCAAGAGGGAAAAAAAAGAGAAGCAAAATTAGGAGTCATAAACTTATTACCAGCACGGAGATTAAATACTGTTCTTGTACAAGATCCAGTAATGGAGGCTGCCCAAATCATCCAAAGCACTAGAAGTTCAAGCTTATGAAGCAAAACTTTCTAAAAGCTTAGGCTCTGATCCACCACTTGAACTACATTACCTGGATTAGTTCCAGCAAAAATTCCATACCATAGATCGTCTGTGATGAACGATGTTGCCCTCTCAACTGCACCAAGATATACACCAGGTCCGAGGTTCGGAGGCAAAGGGTGGAACATTTTCTGGCTCGGGTAGTCCAAGTCCACCGCCACATGCCTGTTGGTCAGGAAACCAACCTGGCGATTGCCAGTTCGGCTTCTCACAATGGCCCCAAGAGTACCATATGTCTCTTGGCTTGCAACCTAGTAAAATAATTGGAATTGGAAGTAAACAACAGAGTAAATACTCGGATTTTCATCAAGCAAGAGAAGGTATTCAATCCCACAGTGCCTACAAGTGAAAATTTTGCCTTATACCACCAACAGCGCCTGAAAAAAGGTATTCAATCAAACTGTCACCCCAAATTGTCTTAGAACTGCTTTCATCGCCAAAAATCAAACCCATGAATTCAGTCATAAAAGCTCATAAAAGAACAACTTCAGCCTAAAAGACAAAGAAAGGATGGAATAGAGACCACTAACCTGAGAACCTGAGCCAATGGATGGATCATTACCACGCAGACCATCAACAAGTTCATTATCTATCTGTTCTTTCGGAGTATTAGTTGGGGCACCAAAGTAAGAAAATTCCAGCACATCCACATCACACCATACGCCGCCAGGTCCCTAAATGATACATTTGGAAACCCTTAAGCTTCTCAACTCAGAAACTAAGACAGCCAATAAAGGAAAAGAGTAAACTAAAGAAAATTTAGTAGGCTTTGATAAAAATGTGGTTCATAAAGTTAAAATTCTGTTACGGGGTCCAAACCTATTGAGAGATCACAAAATGTACCAGCCCCGCCAAGTATTATATGATGCCAAGTTGCTATGGTGATCCAAGACTCTGTGATTCTCCAATACAAACAAATTTGCTACTGATCAGAGATCTCTAATATGGGGCTTGGGGGCAATGACCCTGGTCGAGATAACCATACAAATTATGACGAGTGTTATACCTCAAGAGCAGCAGGTAAGCATTGCATGTGACTGAGCCATTGCCGATGAACTTTGCGAGCAACAAAAACAAGAATCGCAGGTATATCAGTCAATACACCTTGTCGGATACGGAAACCAACAGCAGTGCCAAGACTAAACCGACGAAGAATCTGACTATGGAAAGCCCTTATTGTCATCAGCTCAAGCAAAGTGGATGCTCGCAGCCCCGAGGGCAACCGTCCCAAAGTCTCAGGCAACACTCCCTTTTGTAGATTCCCGAAGTAATTAGACCTGTCTTCTGCCGCATCATTCACTCTGCTTGATGTAGGCCATGAGAAGTAGTGGGCATTAGTCTCCGAATGCTGACCGCCAGATGCAAATCCGTGGAGAGAGAATGAAACGGTACAAGGGAAACTGGTGATACAGTTACAGTCACTCTTTTCCAAGTCTAAAGCAGACTCTTCCGATTGGGTGGAACGAGAGCGATCAAGTCTCATATTCAATCTGTTCCTCTAAGTACTTCAAAGTAGCTCCTCATGGTTCACCAACTCGCCTGTAGATTATTCAAAACTAGCTTAGAACATCAAGCAGCCCTAAAGATTCACCACAAGAGAAGGGAAGCGGTAAGAACCTCAGCTTTACAGTTGATAATTATATTGTGGTTACTATTAGAATAAGCTTCCGGTATAGTCATGATCCCTAGATGAGCAAGTCCACACTTCAAACCCACAAAGGGCAATCATATGAGAGGAATGTTTTAAGATACTGCTACAATCAAGTTCAATTTTTGAAAGAGCCATTTCCTCTGATCAACAGTCGTATGGAAACACTCTCTATCTTTGATTTCCAAAATAACATTTAATTTGCCCATGAATACCAAAAATCAAGGCATAGCCATCCAAAACAAGCCCATTAAACTTCAACAACCTCTCCATCCATCAAATGATCACTGAGATCAGTAACCCGGGAAAAAAAACTGGTCAATGGGCCAATCAAAACAAGGATAATCAAGAACCCACGTCCAGGAAAGATGTAATCACTCCCCAAACAAATCCAGATCCGAAAGCATCCACAGTAATCAGAAACACAGAAATCTAATTAAATCGCAACAAAGTCATCTAAAATCAATTGCTTCACAAATTGAACAATTAAAACAACCCAAATCACAAAACTCAACTGAAAACTCACCAAATCCCAAACGGGTCGTCTCTGAAACTGTGAACCGTAACAGAGAACATTCACCAAACCCTACTGGATTTTTCTCTGTCGAATCGAGTACCTCTCATGTCTAACCCCAATTCAAGATCAAACACCTACTTTAGCATAATAATACTAGCATCAAGTCTAGGGACAAAATGGTAAGAGGAATTGGGGAAGATGACAAACAGCTAACACTGCAAATTCATTGATTCTTTTGAGAGAATCTATACATGTTGGATGTGTTTTCATTTGGGGTGACAGGGTGATATTGGTCAGAAGAGGTGAAGATTTTGATGGTGTTGAAGATTTTGTTGTTTTGCTATGGAGAGATGCCATTGATGCAGGCATTGAGGTCGGTGGGGATCATCCGGGCCGTACCGTGAGTAATTTAGAGAAGGATGTCGTTTTGATTTGATTTCATCCATCAATTTCATGTTTAGTGGGTACGAAATAACCTAATCCATCAAATAAATGTTTTCCTTTGTCAAGATCACGATAATGTCTTTTATCTTCCTTCAAATAAAATATCAGATTGATATGAGATTAAACTTGATTAATATAAATCACACGTCCTGAGATCACATATTATCTCTATAAAAATTATCATAAGATATTTATTTTTATCTATTTTATCAACCTTCTGGTGATAGGAATAACAAAACGATCATGCGTTGTTTGACCGTGTACATCGTCTTTAACATTAAAAACAGAATAAATGGATTAGTAAAAATGCCAATGAGGTTGCTCCCACAAGATGACAACAAAGACCGATCCACGGACAACTCCGTCCTCCGGCTGCGACAGACTCCACAGGGCGCTCACCGACTGCCACCGCCGGATTTTAGCGGGTCCGGCGAGGAACTCCGCCTGCCGCCACCTCAACCGCGCCCTCGCCAACTGCTTGGTGGCGACGATCTGTCCTTCCGAGTTGGACGCAGTGCGATCGCTTTGCTCCAGTAGCGGAACCGCGCTCAAGCGTTCTCAGTGTGAACAGGCCAAGCTCTCGCTATCGGTTTGCCTCTCTTCTTATCAAGAGGATCCTGGATGATCGTGAGATTGGGAAGGTTTGGTTGATTCGAGGTGCGATATTTCGAGGTTTTGATGGACATGGCACGTTGATCTAGGTTTGTGAGTTATGGGAATGCGATGTATGTGATCGTTAGATCTAGGCGATCGAATCTGGAGGAGAGTTACTCTATTCAGTAACCGCTCGTGTTAAAGAAATCCTCGAATTTAAATTTGGATTATGTTTATATTAAAGTTCAAAGGATTTGTCACAGAAAGCATTTTGTGTGTGGTTAAGGATTCCTACTATGGTACGGATCTTGGTTGAAGTGTTGCTACTGGGAATTGTACGTATGTTTTTGGTAACTGTGGTTGAAATAATCAAGTGATATTTTTTATAATTTTATTGTAATATAAAAAATAATATAATATATAAATTATATTTATATATCAAAATAAAATTCATATCATATCATTTATATATAAAAATAACATATTAAAATATATAATGAATAAAATAATTACTACATAATGTTATATATATTATGGAAATAAGAGATTATAACGTTTTGACCGATATAAAATCTTATGTAGGTTGAATTTGATGAAAAAAAATATTTTAAAAATAATAAAATTTATTATAGTAATTAAAAGAAAAATAAATTATAAAAAAAATATGATTGATTTAATTTTTTAAAATTAAAAAATATAATAAAAACTTAAAATTAATATAAAAAAATATTAACAAATAAATTGAGAGGAAATAAATATCAATTTGCTAGTATATCGGAGTAAAACGGAACGTGGGCGAGCAAGAAAACAGAAGCTCGTGGTCGTCGAGCCAGGCGCGAGGAAGGAACATCAATGGCCGACGGTCCGCCTCCACCGCAACCTTGTTCTTCCTCGTCCTCTTCGCCCCTTCTGCGCCAGTCTCCGCCAAATCGCCTCGCGCCATCACTGTAAGCCAAGAAACCCCTTTCCTTTCACTTATTTATTTCGGAAACCCGAATTTGTTCAATCGAACTGCGATTCAGGAAGCTGAGATCGCGACGAACAAGAACGCCTGCTACGCCAACATCGAGAGGTTACTGTAATTATTATTATTTTTGGCGGTATTTATCCTAATTAGTATAGTTATTTGATGGATTGAGGATTGTGTAGTGGGCTGATATGAGCTGATATATGAGAGTGATCCGGTTAGCTCACGTTTTGTCTCTTGTGCTCTTGATTGTCTTGATGTTAGAGCAACTCCACCCTACTCTGGGTTGCTATTTTCATTTTTGGCAAAATACACCCACACCCATTGCCATTTGAGTTGTTAAAAATGGCAATGCCATTTTGATTCTCAAATTTGACAACAAAAGGTGGAAATGGCAATCCATTTTACATCCAAATTCTTCGCAAATGCTTCTCTCTTCTTCCATTTTCATCATTTTGATAAGAACAATAGCAGTGAGGGGTGTGATTGTGTGAAGGTGCATTGCCAAAGTTGTCATTTGGGTTTCCAAATTATTGAAATGGCAACCCATATGAAAGGTGATGAGTGGAGTTGCTCTTAGTTCTCTTCGGATGTTGTTTGATGCGAGTGATGATTTGGATTTGCAGCTTGAAGAAGGAGAAAGGTATTTCGCCAGAGGCCAGGAGTACAAGTACTGTATAATGAAGTGAGTTTTCTGTAACTAGTTGTTGCTTGATTCATGATTTTTGCTCTTGGTTTGGAGTGTCGCATAGATATCGATTGTGTGGCTAACTATCAATCATGGAAGATTGAATTATGCTGTCACTTTTGGATTGCATTTGAGTGAATATCCTAAATGGAGTACATTCTCTTGTCCATGTTTCATCGACTCCTGCAAGGTTCATTATGTAGTGTTTAGCATTGGAAGAGACTGTGATCATGTTTTTTGTGTGAAAGTTGAATCTTTGGATGTAAGGATGATCCTATAAAATCAAAGGCACCAAGCCACTGGCAATGAAGGGCAAGATGTGAGAGATCAAAGCAGATGATGATGAATACTTTAGATCTAGATACTCTTTGGGAACCAATGCTTTACATTGACATGATGAAGAAACTATGACTGTATAACAAATCGGCATCTGTCTGATTATGATGTTTCTTTTGCTCAGTTATAATGAGGGGTGTAGACAGGATCTGCTATGTTAGAGTCTGTATTCTGAATATTTAGCTGCTTTTATTTTCAGCGGATAGTCGTTCAGTTAAGATGTGCTCCTTACTAGTTCGAGCCTATTAGATACGTGAATTATTATTATTATTATTATTTAAAAAAAACTCCAATTAGATATGTGAATTATTTGAGCAACTCATGGGTGTTTCATTATGCAGGTTGTCCATGGGAGAGAGCTTGAAAGGCATCAAGGGTTCATTCAGCCGCTAGATCCGGGTTACAATCAGACTTTAGATCTTGTGAAAGGCTTGAGTTCAGAATCAGGAATTGTGTTGGTCGAGAAGTTGCATCACCTGCAACTTATCTGCCTTGTGTTTCAGGGGATCATTGTACGGACTATTATTAATGGGATGGACACTCTAGTGTAATGGTCAGTAGAAGTTTGTTACATGCATATGTAGGCGGATAGGGAAGAGGATTTACTTAACACCATGTCAAACCTTCTATAGACTATATTCCCAGAAATACAATGTATTATGGCTCAAATTCAATGCAAAAACAAAGTATATCAGTGCCCGGGGATAATCTTCAATCATGCAATGACCTACATCTACTCGTCTTAAGAAAAAGCAGTTCTAATATACTGCCTGCAGTTGTACACGAATGTGCTGTCGAGGGAATAACAAAATCATACTAGTCCTTCAATGGTGAGTTGAAAAAAAATCATCTCACACTATTGGCTCCCTCTTCTTCATGTTGGCTTTGGCTTCAGCATCCTTGCCAGGGCCGTCTCAAGTTGTCCTACATAATAATTGGTCAGAAGATGGTCAATCCACTGTAAAATGGAAAAGCAACCAGACATTTTGATCCAGGAAAGAGATTAACTTTAAGAAAACATATTTTAAGCAGAAGGTTCTTTATAAGTTGCATGAATTACTCTGTTCAGATGTGGTTGCTTTCTCCACAGTAGTGCGAAAAAAGATATTCCCGTTTCGCTGGCAGACAGTCTACAAGGAAAAACAATCGAGCCAAGTATTTTGGTGATGATGGTTTCCAGCAATCAACTATCAACAAAGTGAACAAGTCAAGAGAATTCTACGTATGTTTATCCTGAGCACCTAATCATGACTAAGAACATTGCATCATCAATGGAGCAACAAAATCAGTTTTGTGCAACATTTCAAAGAGAGTTCAAAGAGCCCATCCAACAACAAATAATCCAATGGCCACCTTCCAGTTCCAAGACAGAAAATAGGTTTGAAGCTGTAAGAAATCCTCCGTAAAATCAAATAACCAGCCAGATTAACTTGACACTCCTGGCATATCTTTTGCAAACTCAACACCACCAAATTCCATCAAGTTGGAATTCGGATTACAGGATGAGCCAACACTATTATGCTCTGCTTCAGAAAGGATGTCAATACTTTAACACATTCCACATACAAAACACATTTGTCTATTTGGATGTGGCATCTCGAGTAGAGCCAACTGCGCAATGGCTATAACATTTTGTTAGACCTAGATGAATTTGCAAGCCTTATAACTTATCAAAACTTGGACTAGATGCATCATAATTCAGATATGCCACACTCCTTGAAAATATAATCAGTACAGAAGCACTATTGTAAAACTTGAACTGATTTAACTTCCTTAAATCAGAAGCTGTTTGATAAACTATTATGCACATAGAGCCTGAAGAAGCTGAGACACACTTGTAAATAATGGGTTCCCCGGCCTAGAAGTAAAAACTTTCACTTACATTCGAACCCGAAAAGTGATCATGACACTGAGAACACAATTGACAGCCATTACCCCGTTTCCCTCACTCGTAATCTCACTCTACTTCCATTCTGAAACTATCACTCTTATTCAGTTGTGGTTAATTTCATGGATGTGCTATAAGAAGTGAAAGACCAGATTACTCTACCTGGTATAGTCTCTCTACTACCATTTGCAGCTGTTTTGTCTTTCTAGGTGATGCATATAAATTGTTGGATCATATGATGAACCTTTCAAACACGGTGTTTCATTAGCAATCTCTCCCGAGCCACCTGCCTGATACTTCTATTGTAATCAAGGCAACATCGAATACATGTTCTACATGATTTTAGTCAAAGCAACAAGTATGACGAAGTCCCAAATCCTTCATTGACCCATTCTTTTAGACATCTACGAAACAACCGAAAAACATTAGAAGATCCAAACCAAGCTGAACTTTCAACCCTAATCTCTTTTTCCCACATATCCCATTATCAATCACCATCATTCCCATCCAATCCAAAAACAACCAAAAATTCTCTTCAATCCACGGAAATTGATCGAACACTCAAAACCCAACCAACTAAACAACCAATCACAAGACACAAAGAACAACAAAACCACAGATCAAACACAACCCATCGTCATGGATCAGAGCAGCGAGACGAGAACGGACCCGCGAGGCGGAGAGACACTTGAGCTCTGCGATGGCCACCTCGTGCAGCCTAATCTGTAAAAAAAAAAAAAATCAACAACAGCAACAACAAAACCCATGTAACATGATTCTATCCGCCTTCGATTGTTGGTCATTGTTAGCGGGTGGACGAGAAAGAGGAAGAAACGAAGGTGAAAGAGAAGGACCTGAGTTTGGAGAGGGTTGTTGCCGGCGTCGGAGGCGGCCGCCGGGTTCTGGAACGACGAGGTTGCTGTCGCCGCCATCGTTCTTGTGTCGATGATCAGTGGCTAATTTCCCGTTGACCACAACCACGGGTAACCGCACATAACCACAGGCCACAAGTGTAAATTACTCCTACATACTCTTTCCTTTGGGTTTTGGCACATCATAACTATAAACTTTAGAAAACCAAACTTCATTGAACTTGTCCCAAAACCCACCCTCAAAGAATGCTCATCGCTCAAGATAGTACCCTTTATAGCTCACTCTGTAAGTCCACTAGAAAGACACCAGTTCAGCAAGTCAGTGCAGCATTAGCTATAACAATAAGCAGTACAGACAGTCAGTCAGCGTTATGTTAAACAGTCTTTAGGTCAAAGAGAATAAAATAAAATGGGAATATAATTTATTTTTCTGTTTGACTTTGTATCATTGAAATGAATGCATTTCCTATAACAAATGATGTTATCGCATTATTTTCTCTAGAATCTATTTTAATTTAGAGAAATGAATATAATTATGTGAACATTGAAAAACAATTTTTCTATTGTCTCAAATAGAGATAAGATTATGTATCATATTTTATCAATGACGAAAATATCTGGATATGTTATTGTTATTATATTTCACCAATGAACCTAGGGAGAGATTATGTAATACATAAAATATTTGATAAGATTATATGATTACGATGATTTGCTTTGCTTTTATTTAAGGGGAAGATGCCAGAGGTAGATTATACAAAAGCTAGAAAGTACAAATAGCTTTCTCACTATTATTCGCCTCAGAAAAATAAGAATCCTTGACAATCAACAAAATACAAATGCGCCGAGATGATACAGAATTATTCTCACAACAGATAACATGGACTGAATCCACACAACAGCAATAGACCTTCATCGGATATCTCTTCAACTCTGTTGTCCCCAAGAAAACATCCTCTCAGAAGATAAACACAACTATTGAACGCGATAACATTATCAAAAAGAGCCTGCAGGATCTCTGTTACAAGCTACAAATGGCAAGTGAATTGCTCCTATAGAAGGCTCTGCTTATTCAACGCTCTTAAACCCTTGCTGGTTCACTGGGTGAACCTCGATCGATCGTGAGGGGCAGAATAGTTGATGTTTGATCCAACAGGAACTAGTCCGACCGGGTTGATCCATGGATGGCTCCCATAGTAGTGCCTCTTGATGTGATCAATGTTGACTGTGTCACTCACTCCAGGAAACTGGTAGATGTCCTTGGTGTAGTTGAACAGGTTCGGATACTCACGTATCAGCTTCTTGTTGCACTTGAAGTGGACCGCGTAAACCTGCGATCACATATGGTTCAATGTAGAGTCCATGAGTACTAAACAGAATGATCATATTGTGTGCAAATGTACAGTCGCTGAGTTGGTTAAAAAGACCAAAGTAGCGAGCAACGAGAAGTCAAGCAAACCACAAAGGCCTTACCTCATCGAATCTGATAAGGGTCACGAATAGGCGAATATCAGCCTCAGTTACCGTGTTTCCACACAGGTACCTTTGCTTGCTAAGAATTTCCTCAGCTCGCTCCAAAGATTCAAACAACGTTTTCACATTCTGAGAGATTACAATAGAATTAGTACCCACCCTAGAACACTGGGATGAAAGTTGAGAGCAACAAAGAAGCAAGCAAAGTACCGCTTCATAGGCCTCCTGTGTTTGTGAAAAACCAGATTTGTAAACTCCGCTATTTATATTGGGAAGTACCCAGTCATTTATCTCGTCGATCTGAGTCCTCAAATGAGGAGGATAGAGATCCAAGTTAGGATTCTTTGCAAACTCATTGAACTCAGAGTTAAACATCCGAATTATCTCCCCGCTCTCATTGTTAACAATAGTTTTGAGCTTTTTATCCCACAGAACCTGCAAAGAGAAACACCGTGTTTGCCAAAGGTCGAAACATTTGATTAGTTGGTGTCACCGCATGATATACGAGAGTAAGAATCATGCAGCGACAAGAGTACAGATAGAAGTTACAGTTTGGTTCTAAAGTGAAACATACAGGAACTGAGAATTTCCCAGAAGTCAATGCTGGATTGGCAAGCTCATATAGTGCTCTGATACTTTTAGCGCCACAGATAGGATCAGGCAGCGCTCCTGACTCTTCTGTTTCGGATGTTGCAAAAACCCATCCGGAGTGGTCCTCGCCCTCCTTAGTCTTCTCCCATTTAGGCTTGACCACCTGATAAATACATACATGGGTTCTAAGAAAAACTTCTAAAAGTACTTCACCGTGTGAACGAATATGAATCAAAAACTAACTGTAGATTACCAACACTTGTAAGTCATTTAGCAAGAGCGTTGGAGGCAAACAAGAAACTCAGTAGTTTACCGTGTAACTGATGACTTCATCCAAACCCTTGATCTTCAAGAATGTGAAGCATCTTGATGCCCAGGGACAAGCGTATGATATGTACAGATGATATCTTCCAGGTACAGCAGGAAAGGATGAATTCGGATCACGTGAAATGACACCGTGAAATGATGAAGGAGGAACTGCGCTCTGAGCCATTGCGCGAATTTGCTGAAGAATTGTATCAAAACAACAATCAGCATCATATTCCATATCAAGTTATCAGTATAACCATTCAGTTTTCAAAGCAACGGGTCACGACAAAAGGCACTGCAACCTACTATCGGTTTTGTTGAGTGCCAAGCAGGTCGTACATATCCAAATTTTCCTACAGAATTCACCAGTATCGCCAACATTTCCCCTTCAAACCTCCAACAGTTGCACTAGCTAGCTTGAGAGCCCAGACTTTTATACCAAGAAACAGCACCAATTCCTGAGTTAATGAGCAAAAGTTGTATGATTTTGGCAAACATGTTTTCCAGATTCAAGAGAAGGATTCCTCATCCACAGACAATTAAGGCGAGTATGTTTCGAACGTGGGTTCTCAGTGGCTCTAATAAAAGAATGGCGCAAGACATACTTGGGACCTGCACTAATCATACCCGTACAGCTTCATATCCTTAAACTTAGACGAATCAAAAGGGTATACCAAAGAAACAGCCCTCAAAGATTTACCATCACATGTCTAGCCCATAGATCGAAAATCCTATGTGCATGACAGTCTATGACCAGCAATTCCATCCGACGACTCGATTCCCAAAAGATTATCCATATCAGAAGTTTCCAATGGCACCTCTATTTTACCTCCTCTAGTTAGGTTCTAAATCCATTTAGCAGATGAGGCACAAAGATTCAAAAGCTAAAACACAAATTAGACTCTTCGTTAGAATACAAAACTCACATCAACTATAGAGAGCTGACAACAAGTGCACATGAAATTCTCAAGTTACTTCAGTATCCACTGTTACTTTGTTTTTAGTCAATCCTATTATCAAATTGATAATAACTGGCATAACCCAGGATCTTATATACACTTCTTATGAGCTCTCGTTTCCTTGATGTGTTTTTGTATTCTCAACACTAGAATGCATCTTGAAATCTCTATGCATCTAGATTCAGGCTTCACCAAGAAATGAAACTGATAAACTGATGTTCCGAATATATGTGAATTGATTTCCCACCATGAACGCAGAAAAAATAACACAAATCAACAACCCATAACCTATTAGGTTTGAATTTCGAGGTGATATACGATATGACAGGATTCATGCATATGTTATTCACGCCAAGTTTGAATCTCCTCACCGATTACAACTCTGAACTTAATAATTTAGACAACCGCAATTAACCAGTACACAAAGAGAAAGAACCCCAGATGAAAATTTAGACTAGAAACTGCTGAAGAGAAACAACAGTATACCTTTGATTAGATGCTAGGAGAAATGGATATGCTGTTCTTGTTCTCCCTTGGGTTGTGAGGAGAACGGATAAGTCTTCAAATTTGATATTTTGATTAGATCTGAGAATGTTCAGCATAGTATATGTAGGGAATTTTTTAATTTACAGTTGCAGGATATTATAAAAAATCAAGGAATCGAAAACGTGCGTCCTTTTGAATAATGCAAGGGTCGGTGGGGATATTTGTGTAGGGTATGAGCTGCTTAAGACTTTTACATTTTGGTACACCTAACTATCTTATCCTTATCCTTATGTGTGAGAGTTCATTTCGTTTCTAATCTGTTTGGGAGGTATAGTTCTATCCCTCACAACTTTCAGGTAACCATCTCCCTCACAATCCGAACGTGATCCTGCCCTTTGAATAGTGCCGCCCAGGCCCAACCGTATAGATTCTTCCAAACTCCAATTGATTTCAAGAAAACAGGTTACACTGTTCATGCTTTTGAGTAAAATAATCGTTTATGTTAAACTCAATCGCCACTTTTGTCAAAATAAACACTACCTACGTCAAATCTCGGTTGATTAATTTCAAAATTGTGACATAATCTCCGTGAAATTATAAGACGAATATGAAATTATTTTGTAACACAAGTTCTTAAGTTATATACTTGTTGAGGTTGTTATGTGGTCTTACGAATTATGAAAATATTTTTCCATCTAAGTCAAATTACAATAATTTTTTAGATATTTTTTTTTAATTATTATATTTTTATATTTAATATTATCAAATTATTTTTATTTCATATGACAGTCATTCATCCATTATCATTTCTTTCTTTCTCATTTATTATTTCATATATTCATAAAATAAAATTATAATTTTTTATTAATTTAATATATATATAAATTATCATATTAAATTAAATTATTATAATTTTTAGAAAACGAAAATTAAAATAAAAAAAAACTTTTCCCCCTCCCTTCTTCCCCAAGCCACCCAGCAGCTCTAGACACACTTCCTCTCCGATTCACCCGCAAATCCACGTCGCATCTCATCGAATCATTGATCGGAAACAATGGGCGACAGCCAGTACTCATTCTCCCTCACCACTTTCAGGTATCCATCTCCACCGCCGCCCCTTCAACCACGGCTTCTCCGGCACCTCCGCCACCACTAATCGCCGATTGTGTTTTGTGTTTGCAGTCCATCGGGGAAGCTTGTGCAGATCGAGCACGCGCTCACCGCCGTCGGATCCGGACAGACATCTCTCGGCATCAAAGGTGAGGACCGAAAACTGGAACCCTAGTTTCGGATCGAGTTTGATTGGGGGATGAGGATGTGAACTGATTTGTTGTTTTGGTGGTGGTGTAGCGGCGAATGGTGTTGTGATTGCAACGGAGAAGAAGTTGCCTTCGATCTTGGTCGACGAGGCCTCGGTGAGTGGGGATTTCTGATTGTGTTGTGCTTTGTTGAATGGTGTATGTGATATTGTGATCTGAATTGTGGTTGTGATGTTGATTGTGATTGACTATGTGGAGTGGATTTGAGAATGAAGGTGGTGAGGGTGTGATGATGTGATGGTGGCTGTGTTGGGGATTCGGAGATCTAGGTGAGTTGAATTGGCTAGTTAGGGTTGCGGTGCGAAGGTTTGAGGTTTGTTTGGTGATGTTTTTAGGTATTTTTGTGGAGATTGTCCACGTTTCTCTTTTGTGCTTATGTTGGGGTTTGTATATGATTTTCTCGTTGTAGGCTTAGGAAAGTGAAAACCACTTATGATTTGAAATTCGGGACAGGTTGAATTGTTTTATTGGTTTATCTTTGTAGTGGAATGAATCAAGATTCTTTTTGCTTGTCTTAAGTCACTGTTTCTTTTTGTTTCTCCGTTAAGAATTTCGTACCTCTTAGCAACTAGCATCGATCAAATTGTGTGATTTCTTTCGCGTGATGTGTTTGGAAGCAACTGTCTGACTGATGATCAATTTGTGCTTGTTGGTTTCCTAGTTTCTTTTATTCTACTGCATCATGCATGTAACTTTTTGTTGACAATGGCCTATGACATTAAAACATGTCTTTCTCTCTTGATTTACTTGATTATTTGTTCTCTTTAAAGATATGAATGCCTCTAACCCTTAAGATGGTGTATTAAGAATTGCTCTTGCATCGGTTGTTTGTTAAAGTTATCATGAGCTGTTCTGTTTTTGCTTTGTTGTAGGTTCAAAAGATTCAACTTTTGACTCCAAACATTGGAGTTGTCTACAGGTTAGCTTCTCAATCTGTTCTTCAAGTAAAATACTCTGCGTATATTGACTGTAGCGGCTGATGCATCTGTTTGGGTTTAATATTACAGTGAGACTTCTGGGCCATGTATCCATTTTTCGATACTCCTACTACATATACCTTTTTCGTTTCTTTTCTCTTCAAGTTGTAGTTTGCAGTCATTTTACTCATGCATAATGATGAATGAGACGCTTCGATAAAACAGCTGTTCCCTTGGATGAACTTCCATAGCCTTTAATATCAGAAGGCGGTACACCCAGATTTGATTTAATAATTTCTCCTATTGGTTTAGAGTGGATTGCCCCATTTGAATGGGAACCTTAGCTCTCCTTTGCATGTAAGGAAAAATTATCCATCTGAATCCTAAGGTGGTAATGTTAGGGCATGAGGTGGTAATTTCAGATTTGACTTGTAAGGTCTATGATTGTCGCTGGCTATTGCACACTTACATTTGTAGCTTGTGGATGCTTTGTCTTATGGCTATTGAATCCAATGCTGTGTAGTACTTTCTTTCCCCCAAGGCATGTTCATCAAATTATGGAAAAAGCATGTAAAATTGTAAATTAATTCCGTCGATTTTATGCCTTTTCTCTCTGTAGTGGAATGGGGCCTGATTCTCGCGTACTTGTTCGTAAAAGTAGGAAACAGGCAGAACAGTATCACAGATTATACAAGGTACAATGCTCTTAGCCTTCATATGCTATATTGATAGCATTCTTTATCAGCTGTTGGGATGCTGGAATTTTTTGAGGGATATGAACAACTTTATGGAAACTGAACCAACTTCAGCCTTTTGGCATTTCTGTATTGGGAGTGCATAATACAGTGAGTTGAGTTATCTGTTGTACTCATTTCGTTTCTAGAGTACCTATAAGTTGATACATGAGAAGCTTGTGTTTGTCTTGTATTTGATAATTGGCCATCTTGTTTTATGAAGATTATAATGGCATTGCTCTCTGTTTCATTTGCATAGGAACCAATCCCTGTCACTCAACTTGTAAGGGAAACTGCGGCAGTCATGCAGGAGTTCACCCAGTCTGGGTAAGCACAATTTTGGAGTTGTAGGACTTGTACATATAACTACTTTAGCATTTAGAGGATCTTTTATTCTTTTGCTTGTTGTGGTTGACTAAATAGAATACTCGAGGATATAGTTGACCAGTTATCACAACGCATGCCATGTCAGTTTTAGTTTGTAATTTGATTTTAATTGAGCATCTTGCTTTTTGAAAGTTATGTCTATTTTTTCCCTTTCCCCGTTCTGACTATCTACATCTTTTGCTTCATGGCAGTGGTGTCAGACCTTTCGGAGTGTCTCTACTGATTGCTGGATTTGATGACAATGGTCCACAGTTGTATCAGGTATCGTCTGTACCACAATTATTTTTGTAGCACAATTGGTAACTCAAGTTCGTAAAGGAGGTTTTTCATGTATTTGTGGGAGTGAAGCTGATACTTAAATTGATCTCATGGTGCCATTCAATGGGAATATGGAACAATGATTGTGGCTGACCAAATGTATAGAGTGGTGGTTGTTCTAGGGTGGGGTTTATTATTTGACGAATCATGTGTGCATTTAATACTGATTTCTTGCTGCTGGATAGAAAAGTAGGAAAAGAAGAAAAGGGGCAATCTAGAATAGGAGTTTGAAAGGCAACTTTTGCTGAGAAAACTTCAACACAACTCCTGACCTGTTAGAATTAAGTTGTCCACCAATGCATTTTACCCTTGTCTGTTGTCTCCCTTCATCAATTTTGTTGAGTGAGGTGCTTTGTGGCATAATGTGCTGAACTTTAAAGTGAAAGTGAAATGTATGACTGCTATGCTAAGTTTGACAAAAAAATATCTCTTGGCAAGGTTGTCACCCGTCCTCACTACCATTTATAATTATATATGATTAGCTTATGATGAATAACACACGGTTTCATTTTTTCAATGTGATTTTTGTGAGACCCTTTTAATTTATGTAGTTCCTATTCCCCTGTAAAACTAATTGTTCCAATTCTGTGGTACTCTCACATTCTTAAATCTTTCTCCAGGTGGATCCTTCAGGCTCATACTTCTCATGGAAAGCCTCAGCAATGGGGAAGAATGTGTCCAATGCTAAGACCTTTCTGGAGAAGAGGTTTTGCTCAATATCATTCTGTGTGTTGATTTAATGTTAATGTTTAACTTCTTTGCATCCACTTGTTTTGGTAAGAGGAGGTTATGTGTGAAAGTTACTGGAGGCACGTACTCTGTGAATGACTAGAACTTTAAGACCAAGATATTGATCTACTCTTTTGTTCCATTCATTTGTGGACTCACTGACACAGTGAAGTCCTATATCTGAGCAAAAGAAATGGAATTTTTGCCTTTGAAGTATTCCTTTTATTTAGTTTATGGGATATTCTATGAACCATGGCAGTTTTGAGGTGGCTTGATTTCAGGAAAAACATGAACTGAATATAGTTTCCTTGTGGTTGACAAATGATCATGAATAGTGGGATCATTAGATGATATTGCTTTCATCTAGGGTGTAGTGGAGAATAGGTTCTTAGACCGTGAATGTTGAAAGATGAGAGAAGACTTAATGTGTTTATCATAGTATAGCGGCTATAGCCTTTATCTGAAGTTCTAAAAATCTCCAGTTAAGTTCGAATTCCCTTGCTTCCAGAAGGCGAATAAGTTTGAGAGATGTTGCATATTTTTAACTGTCCTTTGCGCATAGAGATTTCATGATTATGATGTAGACTTGTGTTTCTGTAATCCAGGTATACAGATGATATGGAACTTGATGATGCTGTACATACAGCTATATTGACATTGAAGGAAGGGTATGATTTTGGTTTTGAGTTCCACCTCTTTTCTCTTTTTATATGACACTGCTCTTGAGAAAAGCCCTAGCGTGTTTGTCCCCGTAGACTATTTATTTTTAAATATGAAAGTAAGAAAAACCTACATGCATATATGCCCGTGTATGAGAGTTTTGTTGTTTTGTAATCAGTTTCTTACCCATATATAATCATGCTTCCGTTGATACCACCCTTAGAGCTCATGCTCCATCTGAAATAGTAGAAAGCAATGAACCAATGTTTTCAACCAAAACAAACTGAGTTCCTTGGCATTTGATGCTGTCACTATTCTGACATTTATGAGTGCCTGAAATAAAATTTGTGCGTTTAATTTCTTTTATGATATGAGGGCAAGTGGCACTCACTCTCTGTAATAAAGTTTATGGGTATTGCTGAAATTGCTTGTTATCTTAGTTAATATTTTCCTAAAATAATAAATATGTGCGTTTGATTTTCTCACCCCAATATTTACCTCACTTCCTTGCTTGTTCTCGCTCTTCTCCCTCCCTCCTATTTTCCAGATTATGCTTTGTTTTCACAGCTGCATCACTTTCAGTAGCGTCTGGCTTTTTATCCAATATGTGCTTTAATCATGTGATGGGTTATTATAATAGAGTGATTATCACTTCCTCTGTATTTTGTAACTCCCCTTTTCTGTTATGGTGCTGCTATTCATCATGTGGAACTTTAGCTATGAAAAAATTCTTAGGTATAAGTCTACTTGAATGTAGAAGTCTATGTACCCTAGTCAAATACTTGCTGTCGGAATGAAATGTGGGAGTATCTGGGTAGTTTAGTTTACTGCAGCAATATTCTATCTCTAGGTAGTTCTGGATAATCAAAAATGCCATAGGTGTTCAGATTATGTAGGTGAATGTAGGAGTCATCCTGTTTTATGCTGCTTTGCCTATGCTGTGTGGCAACTGTGGTTGCTTTTATTTATCCATGAATCTGTATTTGTAACTAAATTTTCTGTATTCAAATGCTGAACAGGTTTGAAGGCCAAATATCTGGGAAGAATATCGAAATTGGGATTATTGGTAATGATAAGAAGTTCAGGTGATTATCCTTTTCATCTTCTTCCTATTTACATACATAATCTGTTGCTGGAGCTTGAAGAAAGCTAGAGTTGTACCTTCTATTTCATGGTAATAACTAATAAGAAGCCTGCACGCTTCTTGCACATGACTTTCACACTTGTTTATCCATGGCCAAATACTCCTTCAGCAGCATCTAGGAGAGAATCCTATAGCGCTTGTTTTCCAAAGCATCTAGGAGAGAATCCTGTAGCACTTGTCTTACAAAGTTGTTCTTTTTCTTCGATGAAACTCGTAGCCAGACCAAGTCATTGTTGGCATGAGTGTTTATTCCAATGAACCAAATTTGCCCCTCCAGTGCTTATTGTAAGTTTCATATGTCATTAGTGGAGTTGAAAGCATATTTTTTTGGTTAAGCGCACATGGGTTATAGTGGGATCTGTTTCATGTTTGTACATACCTAATCGAATTTGCATCTCTTCACTGTTCTGTGCCACATTCATATGAGAAATATTTGTGTGGAGCTTGTGTCTTTATCTTTGTCATATGTCGGCGTTGCAGGGTACTAACTCCAGCTGAAATCGACGACTATTTGGCTGAAGTGGAGTGAAATTTCGGATGACAGCAGGCAACCTGATACCACCATAACCATTCAGACCTGCCGTTTTCCATTTGTTTCATTCGTGATCGGGTAGATCTGTACGATGCAGGTCTGAGCCACAACTAGTCATCAATCTCTTCAGGACGATTAGATCATTGATTTGTAGCTTACAACTCGCGTTGTCTTGTGAGACTACTAAAATTCTTGAGGATGTTAAGTCGTCGTGCAGGACTTACATTGTGGATTTGGTTTGACGGTATCTTAGAACTATGGTTTCGATATGATACAATGAAGTGCCTGTTTCCATTATCATGCATCAAATGTAACTTTCGACTTGAGACTTAATTGATGTGGTATGGATGACCCTACCTCTTGTGCCATCTGTGTCGACTTCCAAACTACATGGATGGAGTGAAAATGTGAAAGAGAAAGCAGCTACCAACCCAGTCCAAAGCCCCCTGTTTTGTGCTCCTTTTGTTGGTTGCATCGGCCCACCACCTTTATCCATAGTCATTACAACCCGACATCAATTCCACGGAGATTTCGCTTTTAATATCTATTATTTTGATATTGTTTTATTTATTTATATTTATATACTATTTTTATTAATATATATATATATATAATTCTTGTATAATAATGAATATAATTTGAATATGTTTTTTCCCTCCGGTTCAATTGTTCGGTTTTTTATTCAAATTTGATCTATTTTCATCGGATCAATCCGGATTTGATTGTTTGTTTGTTTTTTTATTCGTATCTATCGATGATTCGATCCGGATTTGATTGTTTGTTTGTTTTTTTATTAGTATCTATCGATCGAATCATCAGATCACGATTCAACTGGTCGAGTTAATTCGTTTTTAATAATTATGTTTTTATCTATGCTACCTCAAATTGTTTAATGTTTCTAAAAAAAATGTTGTGCCACTTTATTGAAATCTTTGTCTTTAAAAATGCAACGTGTTATTTGTTATTACCTAATACTTCAAGATCTTTTTACTTGATTATACGTTCAACGCACTATCTTTGACCTTATAGTAACTCAGAGAATATTAATTTTTATTAAAATAATTTCTCTACCAATAAGATTATAGCCGAATTTTAATTTAGACAAAAAATACCTTAAGTTTTCTAGAGAACAATAAATAAAATAAAGAAATGCAAAAATAGTGAATACTGCTCAAATGTTTCATCAAATTGCTATACAAAAAAATAGGGTCATGCGCTTCCCATTCTCATACTAGTTGGCGGCGACAATCCACAGAGAGAAACCGAATATGCATTGAAGAGCCGAAAGTGTTCTCTGTGGATATTCATTCATGGCTTCGAGATTGTGGGCATCGAGGGCTGCCTCATATCTCAGGATCTCTGCTTTCCATCGAGGGTTTGCCACTGGTAATTTCAATGACAACCCATATGATTCAATTCCATTTCTTTTACTGTCGTTTTCTTTGATCAGTAGCAAAATGGTGATTTTGTGGGGTGAGACTATTGTGTGATTTTGTATGTTGCAGATCTATGTTGTGGGTGTTCTTTGCAGGGTAAATCTATGTTTGTTTGGGGGTGATGGGTTTTTCTTTTTGGGTTGCAATACAAAGGGTGCGATCCATTGTTTGATTTGTGATTTGAAGGATTTTGGTGACAATAATATGATTAAGCCATCTGAGTATTTAAGATGAAACGCAGAGGAATCGTGCTGTTAACGTTTCTCATGTGGGTGTTTTGTGAGCGTAAGACGGATACAGAGGTGGGGATTCTGGGGTTTTTATTCACGGACAATAGTAATGACAAACCAAACCTTAATCTAGTGATCTGAGATCGGTTTCATGGATATGATGTGTCATTACTCGCTTCCTTGAGGTCATGATATGATCCACATTAGATTGAAATTTAGGTTGCGTTTCGCTGGTGGGTTTCGGTAGCTATTACATTGTTCCATTTTGAAACAGGCTTGACAAATTTGCAAAGGAGTGCGTTTGACGTGATTGGGAGTATATCACTATATCTATTCCGGGTAATTGAAGTTGAGAATCTAGTGGTTCTCTAATTTTGCTTATTTGTTTTCTTTTTACTGTTTAAGTCTGATTCGGGAAGATAATATTTACAATGGTTGTGCTTGTTGATTTATATGTGACATGTCTGCAAAAGGTATAGTTGTATAAGTGAAGGTTGAGTATAGAATGATCTAACCTGCTCTCATGGGCGATTTCCCGTGAAGGTCATTGTCGAATATTAGGATTTAGGAAGCTTCCATTACCGTGAAATCACATTTATCGATTTGTTTTTTTTTTTCACTGACTAAAAACATTTCGTTCAGTTCTTGAAATGTCTCTTTTCTTTTGTTTGTAGTTGCAAAGGATTTCAAGTATGCTGACTCTCATGAATGGGTGAAAGTTGAGGGCAACTCCGCTACCGTAGGCATAACAGACCATGCCCAAGACCACTTGGGTGATGTCGTATATGTGGAACTCCCTGAAGTTGGTACCTCTGTCAAACAAGGTGGCAGTTTTGGTGCAGTTGAAAGTGTGAAGGCCACCAGTGATATCAACTCGCCTGTATCAGGGAAAGTGATTGAAGTGAATGAAGAGCTCAGCAGCTCACCTGGACTGGTAACTCATACTCGCTGTTTACTTGTATATTCCAGTAAGAGCGTTGCTTATAATTCTAAAGCCTTTTGTTTTAGTTGACCTGTGCCTTCTAAGTTGAATTTATGCATGCATTTTTTTTTTTAGTACAGAAAAACTGTATTAATCTGTGTTCTGGTTAGAGAAGACTTCTAAAATGCAGGAAAATTTGGAAGAAAGTGAAAATTTGAGATAAAGATGCACTGAAGAAACATTCATCAGATGCAATGATGCAGTATGCACCCAAAAAAAAAAAAAGAACCTTACATCAAAAGTCTCCATCAAGTTCTTGATCGAATTTGGAAAAGTTTCATTTAAGATTGTTTTTGTTGTCTCAAAATCCGGTGCTTAGAAACCTAATCTTGATGCCTCGTTCAGAATCTTAATGCTATCTGGGAACTGTTCCTGGCTGTGTTGTTTCCATTAAGGACTGAGGATAACTTAGCGCCTCCATTTTTGCCTCCATACTTAATGTTTCCGGTTAACCATACTAATCGATTTGAAGTCATGTTATGACTTGTGATCTGATGAATGTCCGTAGAGAATTTTGCTTGCAACCAGTTCACAAAAGAATGTTTATCACACTGAGTATGACTTTTCTTTCCGCTCCTTGGTATCTGCCCTGAGCTGAACTAACAAAAATGCACATGATGCAGGTGAATGCCAGTCCATTTGACAATGGCTGGATCATAAAGGTGGAAGATAGTGATGCTGGCGAACTCGATAACTTAATGGATGCTGACAAGTACGCCAAGTTCTGCGAGGAAGAAGACGCTAGTCATTAGTCCTTTTGTGTTGAGGAATTTTCGTGTCTGTCTTTGCTTTGTGTGCTCCGTTTATCGGGAATGATTGTTTTGTCCCATAGCTGACGATCTTTCTTTCCTGAATGCGCTCTATGGTGAGTGCTTCTTAGCCGAACATTTGATTTTCCTTTTCGCCATATTATTAATAATATGATTTTCTGCTGATTGTGTGTCTGGGGTCAAGCGATGTAAGCAATTGGAATCTCTGTAATCAATAACAAGAAATTGAAGTCTTGAGTAAATGATAGAACCTAGAGAAGTTGGTCCAATGAGTGGATGAATCCATGAAACCTTCGATGGTGAATTATTTTCCTTCGACTTCTACACTACAAGGAGAAGAACAGCCGCATACACTCTGCAATGTGCGAAGCTTCAATGGCGAATTTCTTTCCTTCTTCTACACTGCCTAGTTCCACCAAATGACACATGAAAATTCGATACCAAAAATCTTCTTGCTTCGAGATTTTATAAGTATTCTCAACAACAAGAATCATTACATAAGCCAGAAGGTCGCAGATACAATCCTAAATGAGATGAACATAACAAAACATGATACAAAAACTGAACTGCACAATGGCAGCACTTCCTGATACTCAACAAAACTTAGATTGGGAAGTTGGACATGAACTAAAAATACACGCATATACTTGCGAACGAATAACACTCTCACAATTATCTCAATTTCTTCTACTTAATCGCTTTCTCACAATTCGATTTCATTCGCATATACTTGCGAACGAATAACACTCTCACAATTATCTCAATTTCTTCTACTTAATCGCTTTCTCCTGTTTAGTTTCCGTAGGTCGCCTTGCTTGGTCTTGGCTCTTCTTCCTCTTATCACCCCGAATTTCAGAAGTGACCTTGTCCTTTTTCTTGTTCTTTCCACCCTCTACAGGATTATTCCTCCCAATATCGCGGCCACCCACCGATTCAACAGCACCAGGTTCCATATACTGAATCTCATGAATCCTCTTTTTCTTCGAGCCTTTCTTCTTGCTCTTCTTATCCGAGATCTTATCGTCCCCTTCATATGCATTATCCGGTTTGTCATCACCCTTGCTTCCCCTCTTCCTTTTCTTCTTGCCGAACTCACCACTGAACTTTGCACCCACCAATTCATCAACACCCATCATATCACGACCATCATCATCATCACTTCCCTTCTCCGATTCCTCCTCACTCTTCTTACGTGAAGACTCATCCACATTGACCCCCTTTGACGCCTTCCCTCGTTTCTCCTCCCTCCCCTTCTTGTTCTTATTCTTCTTCTTGGCATTCCCTTTACCATCATCCCTTTTCTTCGGTGCTCCACCCACCACCACATCCTGATAAACAGGCACGGCCACAGACCACGACAACTTCAAATGTAACGACCTCACCTCCTCCCACCCCCCAACAACCTCCACCACCCTATCCCCAACCTCAACCATATTCTCCACCACCTCATCCTCCTCCATCCCAACCCTCCCCACCTTCACCGCGCTACACGTCCCGTTTCCAAGAAACAACATTGTGCTCCCCAAAACCCTCTCAATCTCTTTTTTCCACTCATCCTCCTCCATCTCCAAGGGCACGGGCACCTTCTTCTTTTTATAAAAACACTTCCCAAGCAATCCCTTCACCACATCGCTCACACCCTTTTCGACGAAAAAGATATCGAATTGATCACAGAGCCGTCTTCTCGCCTCGTTGCCACCGTTCAATTCATCCTTCAACTCCGACACCCCGATCACCCGCGACACCACCGGCACCATCCCCTCATCGGCCACCCTATTCTTCAGCTCCAGCAGTGTGGGCCCATCGTTGAGGATTAGGCAGCAGAGGTTGTTGGAGGAGGAGGGTGGAGGAGGGTGAGGGAGAGGGATGGTGTGGGCCCTTGTGGGACCCCTTGATGATGGCGCTTTTTTGAGGGTTATGACTAGGAAAATGGGGTCGGAGGAGGAGGGTGGTGTTGGGTTTGTGGTGATCTGTTTTTTGAGGGTTTTCAGGGCGGCTTGGATAGTTTGTGGGGATACCCTTTTGGGGGGTTGAGGTGGGTGGGTCGCCGGAGGAGAGGGTGGCGGCGGCGGAGACATTGGTGGGGGAAGGAGGAGAGGGAATGGGGACGACTGGAGATTGGAGTCGCGGCGATGCAGAGCTAGGGTTTTTGGTTCTTTTGAAGCTTCATATGCTCTCAGACTCGGTTGCAGAAGCATAGACAGGTTTTCTGCCTATTTGGAGTTGTTTGTAATATTTTTTATATTTTAAAATTATCACGTGAATAGAAATTAAAATGAAAAAATATATATATTATGACATAGTTTATTGAAATGAATAATAAATATTAAATATTAAAAAATTAAAATTAAAAAAATATTCTAATCTCAATCCTTAATTTATATTATTTTAATTTCAATCATTTATTTATTACTAGACACACACTCACTAAACCCAATTAAAATAGATGGAAAAAAAATTATGTAATTGAGAATCAAAGATAAAAAAATCTTAATTTATATATATAAATCAAATATTATAAAAATTATGAGACGAAAGGAATATATAAATAGGATCTATCGAGATCAATTTTGATTGACATTAAGTACAGATCAAATATTACTTTGTATAAATTAATCATCAAATAACAATCGTAATATAAGTTACTCGTTTCGAATCGTATTGATTACATCGTTATCATTTTGATTAATTCAAAAATTATTTGATTATGTCTTTGAGAATTAATATAGAATAGAAAAAAAAATCTAAATTTACAAGATGACCTAACATTATTAGTTGTAATCCGTATCTCATAAATTTATTAAGTTTTAGATAATGATATGTTTACAATGCTAACACTAGGGAGCATTTCTTAAGGCATCGTTTGGTTCGCTGGAATCACTGCCCAAATGGATTACTTCATTCCGATTCCATCTACAAAATTGTATTTGGTTGCTCAGATGAGCCGGAACGAAGCATTACTTACGGAATCATATTCCTGCCCAAAACTGGTTTTTGATTCCTTTGCTCTCCCTCAGGAATCAGCTAATCTCCAAAGGAATGAGAAATTGGAAAAAGACACCAGATGCCTTCAGCTTCTCCTCGTGTGTTGGTTGTCGTTGCCTCTCATCGTCTTCGGGGCCACCCTGTGTTCCTCGCCGCCGTGTGATAATCGTCCTCGAAGCTATCTTGTGCTACTCGTCCTCGACTCTCACGTGTTCCTCATTCTCATCGTCATGTGCCACTCATCTTTGCGCGTCTTCCCTGTGTGATGCTCCTTGATTTTAATACTTTAAAATCAAAAGATGTCATTAGATGTTATTTAAGCATATCATATTTATAAATTCGCATAATAGAAGAGATGCACTTTTTTCAAAACAAATATATTCTTTAATTCAAATATTTTACTACATTATCAACCAAATTATATATTTCTTAATATTTTAAAAATTATTTTATAGTTATTTTTTATTGGATTTTGTCCCGTGCAATGCACTGGCTTATACACTAGTTATGTGGAAAGTGAGTACTGAATGTGAGGGATGAAGGTAATCATGACAGAGGAGAATTTTGCTGACATGATCACCAATGTTTTTTTAAATCAAAAGTCAAAGAGTGATTGCTGGAAAACAGAATGATACACTAGTTTTTTTTTTTTTCTTTTTCTTTTTTCAGAAAGGTTCTATGTCTAATGATGCACAATATAAAGGAGTACGATGTTGTCGTATTTGTATTCATGTAATCGACCCCATGTAGAGGGATTAAGATTTGGTCCTGTGCTGATTTGAATGAAAGAGGGAAAGGTGAGAGCTTCTTAACCTAAGATGATGTAACAATGAGACGATGACAGAAGCGTCTGAAGCCAATATGGCAGCATAAGCTCATACTGCAGTTGAAGCTAGTCATGAGAATTGTTCCATTTGTACAGTAGTAACAAAGTTGTCCATGGAATTGGAGCTCGCCTAGAATGTTGGCATAGGGCGTGTGATTATTCTGATCTTTTGCTTTGGAAGCGCAGAAATTGATTGATGAATATATTAAGAAGGTTGATTCAATCTACAAGCAGAAGGAGCAGGTATGATGATGCATCTGAGCCCACTGCTTATAGATAAGGAACTTCTGTTTTACTGTGTTCACTCCTTTTGCATGATATCCTATATCAAAATGGACAGCCAAAATTTCCTATTCGATTTCCACGTATCTGAATTGCTTATAAAACTTCTAATATTATGCGGTGCTGAAGCGAGTTTTTCCGTCTCTGTGGTTACATCTTCGAATAATTTGCAAGTATATGCCAATCTGCTTGTCTCTTCTCAGACAAGCCCCTTCGAAAAATAAAATAAAAAATAGAGGAGTTAATTTCATTTGGTTGCATCTGTTGTGTGATAGTGTGCTTTGAGTTGGCCACAGTTTATCTGGGATGGGTGGTTCATTGCCTATGTGCAACCTTTTGATCATGTTTTCGGAAATGGTTATCCGATGTTTCAGGAGTTGCTAAAAGTTTAGAGTTGTGCTGACTGCATGACGAAGCCTCGCTCTTTCTCCAATGCGCTATCGGGCACCTTGACTTCTTACCTGCTATGTAGAATGTTGTTAATCACTGCTATTTCGGGTCAATGTTTTGCTTGAGAATGAGGCTAGAATTTCCATGTATTCGAAACGACAGTGGTTCTTGACGTGATTTCGATACATATGTTGATCGTCGATTGCAGAAGCTTTTGAGTTGTTCTATGTACTGGAGCAGCCTTTGTTCTGTCGCTTGATGTTGTTCAGAACCGAGACATAATGTGATGCTGTTCTAGGTTCTTGTTAGACGAGCATTTACCATCAAGTTCATATGATTTACCAGAATCCTCAAAGTTAGGCCGAGTTTGGCTTGATTTTTTTTATTCTGGAATTATTTTTTTTTTACCAAGGAATGCAAAGTGTTTGATTGGTTCTTGTTATTCAAAACGAAAATTCAAAGATAGAAAACTGAAATTAATTTAAAATGGAATTTATTTTTTGATTTTTGTTTTTTAGACTAAATATATAAGTCAGCAAACAAATCCCTAGTAATCAAACTAGGTTTGGAAATTGATGGCAATGTAGGGAAAACTCCGCTCTATAAACAGGTAAAAGAACCTTCTGAAGATGATAACGACATATTGATTCTGTCTCATATAAATTATAATTTTATGATTTGACATAATAATTTATACATAAATTGATGTTTATTATAATGTCTTATTTTCTGCATCCCAGAATAAATACAATTGTTTGATTTGGGGATTTGTTGAGGCAAATTTTGACTTAGATGATCAAAAATCATTTTTCACAAAATTATCGTGAAACACAAATAGTAGTTTAAAATAATATACTTCAATAGTGGGTCAGTGACGTAATTTTCTTATGTCGTTAAGACGAATAACAAATCTCCTTAAAATACGTGTTGAATAGTGTAAAAAATAAAATATTATATTTAGTATAGAATGAAGGGAATATTTGTTTTTGTAATTGTGTGAGGGGGAGAAATGAGAACATGAAAAGAAAAAAAAAATTGATAATAAGATGAATTGATATAATATAAAATAAATTTTTATAATTTTTTAAAAAATATATCCAAATAAGAAAATATTATAATTTTTTATAAGATATAAAAATAAATATTATTATTATAATTTTTACTCCACCGAGAGAATATTATAGACAGCAAAGTGCCGCAGCAGCTGCCATGTCCAAAAATAGCTTCAATAGCTTCAAAGGGCTAATTGCAGAACCAAGTGAAAAAACGGGAAAAAAATTTAACAAAATCAAAATAGTAACTTGCGGGAAAAAAGCCCAAGTTAGGGACAAAGTAGGAAACAAAATCTTGTTGAAAACTGAATCGAGAGTTAAAATAGGACAAAAAAAAAAAAAAAAAAAATAGACGCAGAATCTTCCAACTCTGTCAACTCTGTTTGAAGTTTAAATCGTCATTCAGAATCTTCCTCTTCATCGTAAGTTCAGAAAAAAAAAGCCTCATCAACGGATAATCCGGTAAACACATTCTCGAACTAAAAGATTATTTCAGTTAGGGTTATACAATTGCAATCTTGTTTAACTTCTACGTTTTGA
Organism: Drosera capensis; assembly: GCA_001925005.1. NCBI lineage: Eukaryota > Viridiplantae > Streptophyta > Magnoliopsida > Caryophyllales > Droseraceae > Drosera > Drosera capensis. The sequence goes on from LIEC01011628.1 coordinate 84,045, forward strand.
TTTTGTGTCGTTGATTTCATCTATTTTTTTTTTCTTTTTCTTAACAAAGATGAACAACAATTGGGGAATAACGGTCGACTTGAACGATGATAATCAGTTTCTGGATGTGTTGTCTAATGTAGATTCTACTCCATAACTTGATGTTAATGTTGAGGATGACAATGGATATGGTGTTGATGTAGATGTTCTCAATGGAGAGAAGATTGAAGAGGGCAACAATGATAACGAAGAGAATTAAGACGATGACAATGTTGACAAATATGTCGAGTATAACAATCCTATACTGGGTAGAGTATTTTCTTCACGTGGTGATGCGTACACTTTTTATGTGGACTATGCTTTGTGGAAGAGTTTCGGTACTCGGAGGGGCGCTATTATCGTAAGAGGAAAAGGGAGATTTATCAAAAGGTGTTTGTATACAGTAAAGAAGGCCACAAGAACATGAAGGGAAAAAGACGGATCGATGTATGCTATCGACGCAGCAGGGATACACGCACATTTCGAAGCTACGAGTTACTGTGTCGGATGATGGTACATGGATCGTGGACTTATTTAATGATGTTCACAATCATCCACTAACCCGGACTCAAAAAAAATACAACTTATATTTTTGTATTATTTAATATATAATTTGAAAAATTTTAAAATTATAATTAAAATTATCATCATTAATTAATATTAATTTTATATAAAATAATATTTGATGGTATTCGTACTCCAGCTCTGCGTTTATCATGAAACCGAGATGGTACATAGTAAAAAGGCCCACGAGTGGTCCCTGAGTTCATCTTCATCACCTTCAAAACCCTAACCCCAATTCCCTCGCCGGTTTCGAAATCCCAGCGACAATTGCCCGTTTCCGGCGATCTGCCCCCGTCACCATCCTGCGCCGCAATCTACTTTCAATTTTTCTCTTCTACGTCGATTGCAGCTCAACAACTGAAATCTGCTTGAATCATCTATCATGAATGATCGTGAAGTTGATGTCGAGGCACAGTTTATCCAAAGTGAGCCGAAGCCGATTCCAACCCCTGTGGCCATTGTGGACAGTAAACAGGTGAATCTGCAATTTCATTTTATCGATTATCTGTTCGATCTTGTTTGTTACAACTTACATGACTAGAGACTGTCGCTTTCGTGCAGTCTATGGGAACTCTGTAGTTAATGATTTATTTTCAATTAGTCTCGTATGAATGAGTTGTTGATAACAACGACAAAAGATTAAGCCTTTTGTCATGTAATATATCCTATAGTAATGTGAAGGGAGCAGTCCAAGCAACTCGCAGAGAAGTGCCGCTAGCGTCCATACTGTTGTGTTTGGTTCTTATTTAGAACCATCAGAGGAATGATAATAAATCGTGGTTTTGTGTCAGTAACATTTACGATGGCATGTCCTGTTTCAATGCAGGGGTTGAAGAAGACTCCCTCCAAAATCGCGCAAATTCGCCTTGTTGCCTCACACCCCGAGGTTTACGAACCTTGTGATGATTCGTTTGCACTCGTTGATGCTTTGTTGGCTGATCAAGCTAATTTATGCAAGCACAAGCCGGCTATTTGCATGGAAGTTGGCTGTGGTAGTGGATATGTCATTACCTCTCTTGCTCTGATTCTTGGGCAAGAGGCCGATGGGATTCACTATTTTGCGACTGATATAAATCCTCATGCTGTGGGTGTGACGCAAGAGACGCTCGGAGCACATGGCGTGCATGCTGAGGTGATAATGACGAATATCGCGTCAGGGCTTGAGAAGCGTCTAGCAGGACTTGTGGATGTGATGGTGGTGAACCCTCCATATGTGCCGACTCCAGAAGATGAAGTGGGCATTGCAGGAATCATGGCTTCTTGGGCTGGAGGGGAGAACGGGAGGAGTGTTATTGACAAAATTTTGCCTATTGCAGATAAGCTTTTGTCTGACAGGGGATGGTTGTATATGGTCACTCTTGCGGCGAATAATCCCTCACAAATATGTGGGAAGATGAGGGAGAAGGGTTATGCCTCCAGAATTGTTGTGCAGAGATCTACGGTGGAAGAGAGTCTTCAAATTATTAAGTTCTGGCGTGATTCTGATGCACAATTGGAGGTGAAGAATGCATCAACGACTAGATCAATGTCCACAAAGGTCATGGATTCTGTACTTTCACAGTTTCCACGGATTTCATTTTGGAGCATTGGAAGCAATGACCGTACTTGAGAAGTTTTAGGAGTATGGAGCATGATACCAATCATCTTCATGTATGTTGTTGTACTAGATGTGCTTCTGATGACTTATTTCTCATGCTTAATTCTTCCAACACAAATATGCTTGTATATGATACCGATATTGGCAAGTGACACTTCAATTAGTATGTTCTTGTCGGGATCATTTTCTTTTCTTCGTCTCATGACCTGTATGGCAGGTAAGTGTTACCTCCTCTCTGTTCCCTCTGGAAAGCAAATCATTTTCTGACTGTATTTTTCTGCAGTAGTGTGCATCTGTAACTCATTGTGCATATGATCTTTGTCGACCCGGCCTAATCTGCAATTCACTTCTGAAAGTGCTTACTCGTAGGTTGTTGCAACCATGTTTCGAGCTGCTGTTTTAGGTCTTGGCCTCAGATGAACTATCACCTTTGCTTGGACTGTTGATCTTCTCCTTATTTCAAGCTAGCCAGGCTTCTGGTTTTCCTTGACATTGTTCTGCACTCTGATGAGAGATATGCGGTGCAGCTGCAGCCAACTTAGTGTCATGGGACTATAACATGTCTTCTTCTCTTGTCTGCCGTCGACATCTATTTTTGTTGCAACTTAACTGCGCCCGAGCTATGATGTGTTTGAGCTCTCGATGCTCCTAATGCCAGTGAAGTCTCTGAAACTTGACCATATTACGTGTCCCTCGTTTTTCCTGTATGAATGAAACGAGTTAAGTCTTTATCAACCAGAAAAGACCTAATTTTGTTCAGGGAAACTCATCATCAACGATCAACCTCCCTAGCAGGTGTTATGTCTAACTTCACAAGTAAACGCTTTCTTCGTTTTTGGGTTCTTTCTTGCACTATAAAACAGCGATTGAAATAAACCACCTTTGTTATCCACGAAATCCAGTGCGGGAAACACCACAAACGGCCACTTCACTTCACTGGGCTCCACTCGAACTTCGCCCAGCGATACGTCCCCGCCTCCTCCGCCGCCGCCGTCTCCGCCTCTGCTTCAGCTTCAGATCCAGCTTAAAGACATGAGCATCCAGCACCTCCGCCCAATCCTCCCGTCATCTCCATCCTCATCCATCCAAACACGCTATGTTCCAATCCATCACCACGCACTCCGCTTCACAAATCCATCGAATCCGGCCCCACACCTCCACCACCGCCGCCGGCGGAGACTGACCGGTGTGGTTCTCGTTGAAACGGAGGAGACTGAGGTTATCATCGCCGG